>CM071602.1:3823909-4013909 GCA_036365135.1 Miichthys miiuy | reverse complement strand
CCCACTTCAAAGTGTGGCGCTGCAGGGAGCTGGGTGGTGT
Organism: Miichthys miiuy; assembly: GCA_036365135.1. NCBI lineage: Eukaryota > Metazoa > Chordata > Actinopteri > Sciaenidae > Miichthys > Miichthys miiuy. The sequence continues at coordinate 4,013,869 of CM071602.1, read as the reverse complement.
CAGCAGGAGGGAGAGTGGTGCACGAGGCCGGGCTGAAGAAGAAGAAAGCACTGCGGGTGGTGAAAGTGTCAGAAATCAAAGTGAGGAAGGTCACCGTCTGGACACATTTTCAGCAGCAGGCTCAGGGCGGCCTCAGAGGGGTCAACGTGAGCGCATTACAACAGGGAGCATCTTTGGGGAAAAGTGAAGCCCCGCGGAGGATTTTTAAAGATGAGAGGAAGTTTTTCTTCAAAGGGTCGGACTGCTGGAGAGAACATCTCATTCTGGACAGATATCATGTCGGCTTTGTTGCAGAAGTAGCTCTCTGAAGGGTTTGCTTTGTGGGACGTCACTTTTCAGGATTTGTTCTTTTGTGGATTTTCAGCTCAGTTTCAATCCTGCTGCAAACCTGGAAATCAGAGAAAGTGAAGCGTCTATCTGACAGCCGTCATTCTGCACACTGAAACGTTTTCACATCCAATGAAAGCCTCTGTGATCGGATCCATCCTCCACTATCTGTTTGTTCAGACAGAGGCCGGGGCTTTCCGCTCGTCTCCCCCCGGACATTAAAAATAGACGCCACAAACCGACAGTGACAAACAGACGAGGACAAAGACTCATTTAAACGTCACGGCACAGCCGAGCGACTCGAGCGCCGACTCCCACAAACCACAAGACAGGCCCGGCTCTAATCACAAACATTTATTCAGATCAGACGAGTGCAGCGAGCGCCGCTGAGGAGCATCTCTGTGAGATATAAACAGAATCAGGAAGGAAGAAGAAGAGGGAAGAAGGAGAGATCAGTCGAGTGATAGAGAGAGAAGGGAAGGCCGGAGAGACACAAACAGACGAATCACAGCCAGAGACAAAGACACAGAAATAAGACACGGCGGGATGGAGGAGGATGATTGCTCTTTTGTTAGTCTGCAAAGTGACTCCAGCTCCTCAGTGATTACACGGAGTAAAGATGAGGAGAAGGAGTGAGAGCAGCTCAGACTGAGGCGACTAACGAGACGAGAATACAGATGGATACAAAACATGTTCACAACCATCCTGATCTCTGTCTATTATTTATCAAATGAAGGCGAGTCACCGGGGAGAAGATCTGCGCCGAGTGTGGAAACAAGTCAACAGTCGGTGGTTTCGATTAGAGCGTAACTGTGTGTGTGTGTGTGTGTGTGTGTGTGTGTGTGTGTGTGTGTGTTGTAGTGGAGTGGCCGGCGCTTCATTAACAGACAGAGAAAGAGCTAATGAATGATGAAAGTGCTGAACAACATTTCCTCGTCTGAAATCAGCTGTTGTAGTTTTTATCACTATATGTAGATCAAATTCTTATTTTATTTTGTACTTTTCTGTAGTTTTCTGTTCGTAAAGATCTTAGCACAGCTTTCATTTCTTCCTTGCACAGGTTAATGCGTAGGTTCATGTTGTGCACCAACACAGAGCTCCAATGCTAATAATTCCTTAAACAGACTAACAGACTTGAGTTTATTATCACAGCTGTTTTCTCTCGGTGTATCCGTGAGTCGTTAGCGGCTAATGAGTTCATCATGACACTGCAAACCTCGAAATGTTGGACTGTGGGATTCACCTGAGGGGGTTTGACTAAATCCAGAGGACGGAGAAGGAGATGGTTTGGTTTCTGGATGTGTGCATGCTTTTATCCCAGCAGCCTCAGCGGTAAACAGAGCACTGTTACTCTGATCAGCTAATGAATTGGCAGCTAATCTGATAATGTCACATAACAGACAGAGATCTTCACGTTCACCCCTCAGAGTCTCTACAGCTGTGATAGATTCAGCGCACGCCGTTTTAAATGAGTCAGACTGCATCATGGGAGTCGAGGCTCCGCGGGGACAGCCTGACTCTAAGCGTTAAATCCGTCAGCGAGGGAACGGGATAATCCCACGTATGAACGGCTGGTTAACCTCGCAGCTTCGTGGTCATCGGTCGACCTTCTTATCGATCGGCTCGCGCGCTAATCTGCTGCGTGTTTTGGATCAGACAGGACCGGACCGCTCTCTGAGGGGGCTGAACGCAGGCTGCAACATGATCAGGAGACTTTACTGTGAAGTCATTTATATCTGCAGTTCATGTTGGACGAATAAAACTCTTCCTTTAGGTTTCAGCACAAGCTTCAGCTGGACAGGAAACAACCTGCTCTACCACCCGAGCCGGACACTGAATGTGACACAGTGTGGTCGACCTTCTCACGGTGGAGTGGTCCTACATCCTACATGAGCTGAGCACCCGAACAATCGGTCAACAAGTTGGTGAAATCTGTCGATATCTGATCAACTTATCCAGCTGCCTTTACTCCACGCTGATAGGATCCACCTAAAAAACTGCAAAACGATCATCGCCAGTCAAATCTTTACAAATAACGCTGATGATCCAAAGAAAGCTGTTCAGTCCACATGATGGGATTCACTCCAAAGGTCCAAAAGTGAGTCACGTTCAGGAGGATCTATGGAATACAATATGTAGAGGAGAGTCCATCATGTTTCAGTACAGGAGCCCAGCATGGACAAACCACGACACTAACTCTGAATACAGCCTTGGAGGTAGAGGGTGAGGCGAGTGGTATTCAGTCTGTAACAATGAAAAGCCTTAGCAGTAGTTACCAAATCTAAATCGATATAAAATCTACACACCGGACCTTTAATCTGAACGTTTAAATGTCATTTATCTGTTGATCTGAAGCTACCGAATCAATGCTGGGCAGTTCACAGTGCTGATGGTGGATCACACTTACAGTCCAGAACGATATCAGTGTCAAGTTATAGAAAGAAAGCCAAAGATTCTTCATTATTCTTCTCATTTTTATTCAACCTAAAAGTCTGCCTGTATACAGTAGATTAAATATCGCGGCCTGCGTTGCTCAGTGGTTGTTATATCCATCCTGGAGCCATTAGCTCATGTGGCAGTCTGGACCAGCAGAGAGCGTACGCTGAGTTACAGTTCACAGTTTGTTTGTGAGGAAACACTCACGTACTCTTTGGAAACTTTGCTGTGTGTGGTTCAGATGGCAGTTTGTTCTTTTACAGCGAGCGGTCAGCGAGTCCCTGCCAGGAAGATGAAATGTGGCCTCTCAAAGCTGTTTTTTCTTTCCAAGAAAGAAGTCTGTCTGTCCTCCATGTGGAAACACACTGTTCTGTCCGAACTGCTGACGACTGTGCGCCTCACAATGATACACACAAGCTACACGAGCTTCAGTGAGGCTGAGCTGAATGATTCTTATCAAGGCCAAATTCTCCAGCCTGACTCCATATGTGCTCCTTTAAAAGACGTAAAAATATGTTTCTCAACCACGCCAACCAGGTCACCGACAGCAGACACAGCAGCAGCTAATATTACTGACTAGTCCAACAGCAGTCAGCCCAGCTCGGCGTCTGTCTTTCAGCCTTTTATTTCACCAAGCTCTCACCAACCACTAAAAGTCAGTCCCAGATTTACTCTTGTCCGGCGGCTGCACAGCTAACAAACTGAGCTAACATTAGCTAACAGCAGCTATCAAACTGAGCTAACATTAGCTAACAGCAGCTAACAAACTGAGCTAACATTAGCTAACAGCAGCTATCAAACTGAGCTAACATTAGCTAACAGCAGCTAACAAACTGAGCTAACATTAGCTAACAGCAGCTATCAAACTGAGCTAACATTAGCTAGCAGCAGCTAACAAACTGAGCTAACATTAGCTAACAGCAGCTATCAAACTGAGCTAACATTAGCTAACAGCAGCTATCAAACTGAGCTAACATGAGCTAACAGCAGCTAACAAACTGAGCTAACATGAGCTAACAGCAGCTAACAAACTGAGCTAACATGAGCTAACAGCAGCTAACAAACTGAGCTAACATGAGCTAACAGCAGCTACAGCTGTCAGCAGTGTACTTCACTGTCCATCATAAACTCTGTAAATCACAGAGAGTTGAGGCGGAGCAGCCGGAGGACATCAGAGGGAAAACCAGGAAACATTTTCTCCATAAAATATGATCCAGTTTCACCAAAATCAGTGAAATAGTTGGTGGTGTGTGACTTAGTGCCGTAAAGCGTTACGTACTTCTCCCGACCCGGAGCCCAAAGTTACATAGTGTGAGAACAGACGCACGAATGACAGAGACACCGTTCACCTGATCACAGGTCAGTGTGGATCAGCAGGATTGTTCAGAGGTGATCGAGGTCCAGAGCGGATCCATTCGAGGCTCCATTAAACCAGAGAAGTCAGAGCTGATGATGAATCCTCTGAATCCTTCACAGGTCTGTCTGACCTACTTTCTCAAGCTACTGATTCTTATCCACAGGAGGGAAAATACACTCTCACCTGTGCTGAGTACCTCACCATTCTTTTTAACGACACGTCTGTTTATTCAGACAAAACCTCAGACGTTAGATATCATGCCCGCTGAAATCCAGCCTGCATAACTGATGAGACAGGTATCTGAGTTGTACTTTTTAGCAGGTGGGGAAGGATGGAGGGTGTCATATACTGGGCAGACTTTAACGCTTCTTGAAGCAAATTTGGGATTTGTGAAACATAAATGGACTTAACCAGACTTGGTTACTCCTGAACGATACAAAGACTTAAAGAAACCCGGAGAAACAGACGAGGAACAATCATCCTCACCTGTACTGAGCCTGGAAATGCTCCTGCACAAAACTGTGTCGATCTCGAGGCTGCTGAGGATTGGCTGAACTGGGACTGGAGGTTTCCTCCAATGAACCGTGTCCCTGCAGACAAAGAGACAAAGAAAGAGCGGGAACATTAATCACTTCAATGGACACTCAAAGAAACACACCATGCGCTAAACACTGGCTCCTGATAGGCTGGCTCTTTTTTTTTTGCATGTTTCCTGGCCACCACAGTTTCACCTTCACACTGGGAAGGAGAGGGTGAGGAGAGGAGGTTGCAATCAGCAACTACACCACCGGATGCAGCTAAATCCTGCACACCTACCAACACAGACTTTTAAGCAGGCAGTAAAACTTCTTCTGTTCAGTACACGATCACACAGAGATACAGATGTTCACGCAGAACCTGTCGAGTGTTTGCAGATGTGAATCAAAGAGCGCATTTCAACACGTGAGCTAACTAAACGAGGGGAAAAGGTGATTCACAAAATGTTTGAGCAGAGTCTAAACGGAGAACGGTGGAGACGCAGACTGGATTCAGAGACACATTGGAGATGTTAACCATCCTCGATGTCACGCCGACGTCTGCTGAGAAAACTAAACGGCCGTGACGCTCGGCGTGCCGTGTCGGACTCAGCGGGAGGCCGGAAAGACTTCAAGAATCATACGAGGATAAAAGAACGAGGGCGATGAATAAAAGATGGACGACGACGCCTCGAGGAAAACATGACGACAGATTGCTGAAACTTCATCTTATGTGGCTGATTATTAAAACTAACAAACAGACACGTCTGCTGTCACATGGTTCTGCTGTGGGCTCACATCATGGAGACGGTTTGTTTTAATATCAGAACTTAAAGATGTACAGCATCCTGTGCTGACTTCACATTCTTACAGCACTATTTAAGATTGTGTAGCAACGTTGTATGAAGGAATACATGAAATCTAAATATATTTTGGGAATGAAAAAGGCCTTTTCTGAATGTTTACATTTACATTTATTTATTTACTTTAACACTCTGAGCTGAGATGAATTCATCTCTGTCTCTCTGCTCAGGGCGGCCTCAGCGTGTCATCGAGCCGCCCTTTAAGGCCCGCCCACAAAATCCTGAAAAACTGGAGACAAACTGTTTGAACCTCTGACTCCACATGTCAGTGATATATCGTTCAAAGTCTGTTCACGTGTTTTCAGCAACATATTTAATGTGTTTGGAAAGAATGTGACGTTCACTTATTCTTCTCTTTGTGCAGCAAAGGGTGGTTAACGTTAGGCTAACGTTAGGCTAACGTTAGGCTAACGTTCTCTGTGTGGATTTTATACCGTTGCTTCTGCCTGGTTTGCAGCTAACAAATACATTTATATTGAGTTTATTCTTTATTTTTGCATGTATTTATTCATACTGAGTCATTGTTTGACAGCAGCTCAGTATAGAAATGTGCACAGTGACGGTGTGTGAACAGGTTTCCTCTCTGCAGACTGATGTTGCGTCTGTAACACCGTCACCGGTCAGAATACTGATGAACTATTCTCTCGGGTTTCTCTCAGGTCTGCTTCATGCGTTAAAGTCAGACGTGCTGACTTTACTTCTCAGTTAAAGTCACTGAACGTTGGCATTCACTGTAAATCTGTGCACTGCACACACACACACACACACACACTGATGAGGAAACAGAATATTCAAACTCTTTGTGTGGGACTCGAACTCAGAGTCCGCTGAGATGCTGGAGGTCTGGTCTCTCCACCATCTCAGGGGAAATGAGAGTCTGCGCTGGTCTCGCATCGTGTCTTCTGAAATAATGAGTCGAGCTCTGATGAAGCTTCGCTATTGTTCAAACTAAATCCAATCATGCTGCGTTCACTTTGAACAAAGAGCACATTTTTTGGCATCTTTGAAAACTTCTCAGAGGAGGAATCTTTCCAGAATATTTAACGAGGCAAAAAGCACAAAGCCAAAAGAAGTTTGTGACAAGACCCGACCTTGTTTCACTTTAATGTTTGTCTCAAGAACGTGAACAAAAACACAAAATGAATTTTCATTATCCTCCAAATCACTGCAGAGTGTTTCTATCTTTGGAAATCTGTTCAAGAGTAACGTCAGGACTGTGAGAAGAAGAAGAAAACTTTAGTGGTTGGTGAGAGCTTGGTGAAATAAAAGGCTGAAAGACAGACGCCGAGCTGGGCTGACTGCTGTTGGACTAGTCAGTAATATTAGCTGCTGCTGTGTCTGCTGTTGGTGACCTGGTTGGTGTTTGGCTGTTAGCAAAGTTGTCGACTCTTGGCAACTGGAGGCAACAAACAAACTGATTTATACGAGATTTAACATACACCTTGTTTCTTTGGTTAGCACGTTATAGATGAAATACTTCGTGTTTGTTCAGAAATGTAGTGAAGCGTACACGTGGCTGCACTCTGACACTGATGCACTGCTTCAGACGAACATGAATGGCTCTGGTGATTAGCTTTCTCTTTATTTTTAGGCCGTGCTGCGACTGATGAAAAACTTCTCTGTTCCCACATGTTGATTGGGGGAATGAGGCCAAGGTTTCCATGGTGATGCTTGTAACCTAGTCCGTCTCTGAGGGTCTGAGGATTGTTCTCCATTGTCCTCCAGAGAAGAGACGGAGGAAACCGGGCCAAATCCAGAGAAAGAGAGTCGGTCACAGCTCGGCTCGTGATATACAAATGAGAGATGATGTACACGTGAAATACAGAGCATTGTTATTAAAATAACACATTTTTGTTGTCTCCTCTGTCGGTGACGTGGTCACTAATCTGCCAGCGCTGTGTGGAAATCTGGATTAAAGAAGCTGCATCTCAGTTCTTCAGAATAACTTTGGAGGCTCTGCTCTCTGAGCGAAAGGGAAAGCTCCACAGCACAAAACGGAAATATACGCCAAGCATCGCTTCCGACCGCTGCAGCTCACACGGCGTCCTAAACTGTCCGTTACCTCTCTGAGGCCGAGCACCTCCCTCTGTTTCCTTCACACATCACTCTGTTATTTTTACCGTACAATGCATAAAGCATAAAGCTGCTTATCACATGTACAGAAGGCTGAGGTGTGGAAACAGTCTGCTTCCAAACAAGCAGCATTTTCTGTGACAGTCGGACTGATGACAGATCGTTTAGTTTCACTTATTAAAGCACAGCTACGCCTGCTACCTGCTGCTTTACTCACTCACACTCCCCCGGTGCTCACAGCCCGGGCAGCCCGGCTAACAAACTGAGCTAACATTGACACACAATACCCATGAGTCTTTGTGGGTCTGATGATGCCGAGCTCTGCTGACGCCGATGATACGAACCCGTCTCACCTCTGGTCACTCGGAGACGGAGACAGAAAAGGAAGAACAAAAGAGCTGGAGGACGCGGCGTTCTTCTCAAAGTGAGCTCAGCTCCAGAAAACTGGCTCAGGATGTTTCAGAGCACGCTGCAATAACAGAAACAGACTCAGAGTCTCGACCATCAACGCTCACCACGAATAATGCAGCTCTTATTCTCAGAGGCCCGTGCCTCCAAATCCCAGAACCCATTGCTGCGAGTCCTTCAGGCTTTTGGCTGGTACGCTGTATTAGATCAGTTCTTTGTGCTGTGATCGGCCGACACCTGGCTGTTTGGACAGAACAAGAAGAAAACTGGCTGCAAACAGAAGCAGCAGAAAGCAAAGAGCCCTTCAGAGTGTCCTCCAGTGTTTCCTCCTTCCTTGTAGTTTACACTTCTTTAGCAGTAGCTACAGTGTTCAGGGCCGAAATGTAAATCTGAGAAATCAATTACTGCCAGGGGCACGCAGAAGCCGCCAATAACTCAGTCCCCGAGCAACAGGAGGCAGTTGAATATGGCCTAGATCTGTTTGGATAGCACCCAGTGTGACAATTGAACAGCTTACTGCTTCTGAATATTAGTATTCACACGTTATGGCTGCGGCCGGCCCACGCGTCTATTTCTGGCAGAGCTGGAACAGCGATGGTGGTATTCATTATTCCCCGGGCGCTAAATAAAGACACACAACACACTCAGAGCTCGACAGCACGTGCTGCCTGTGTCTGCAGGCATACAGTGTGTGTTTCTTTAACATGTACAGTGTTTGTTTGTTGGAGACACTCTCGTGTCGCCTCTGTGATCTGGATGAAAGGCTGCTGACCTGCTGATGTCCAAGGTGTCTTCTCAAGTGTGCGCTTTCTTATGAATAAAGAATGAAGCGTCAGAGTCTGTCTTTGTCTCATACTGTCTCGTCCAATCTTCTCTTTATTGCACAGTTACAAGGCTGCAGTTAGTAGAGACCATAAAGATGCAACATTGTGCAACTTTTCTACCATAAAATAACTAAACTGCTGCTAGCTGCCGGACAAGAGTAAATCTGGGACTGACTTTTAGTGGTTGGTGAGAGCTTGGTGAAATAAAAGGCTGAAAGACAGACGCCGAGCTGGGCTGACTGCTGTTGGACTAGTCAGTAATATTAGCTGCTGCTGTGTCTGCTGTTGGTGACCTGGTTGATGTTTGGCTGATTGGCTTAAAGTAACCGTCGTGGCAATCAGTGAAGCTCACTGCTGAACCCAAGGAGCTCACCTGGTGGTGTGTGTGTGTGTGTGTGTGTAGTCAGCACTATATATGCACACAGCTAAGCTAAAAACAAGAGCAGATTGCTCCTCTGGTTGTTTCAGGATCCTGCATAGCTGCATCACACCTATCTCCCACCAACTGTACAGATTCTTACTCCACCACCGCAGGATGTCACAACGAGGACGACGTGATAGCAGCTGTCACATAATGTGAGCAATACGCTCTTCAAGCAAATCCATTAAACATGAGAGAAGGTAAAGATACAACATTTGTGGCATCTCCACTGAGCGAGCCTTTGTGCAGACACAGAAAGAGCAGAGGTCACAGAGATGTAGAAACATGATGAATGAGGTCCGTCCCTCGCCTGACACTGCGCTAATGCATGAGCAGAAGTGCACGGTCAGTGGAGCACAGCGCCTTCTTCCCTGGGAGTAAAAATAAATATATGAAAGGTGTTCATCAAGGGGTTAAATCCTTCCCTTCATGAACTGTCACTCAGATGATCTCGAAAACAGAGAAACTGACCATCACAAGCAGTTCTGGAGACATTTTTAGACCTCCAGAGGAAACCGGGTGGAAACCCGCCAAAATAAAATCACAGACATCGACGTAATGATGTATGTATGGTTGTATCTGGAAGACAGAGCTCTAAGGGTTCGCTGCTTTCTGGCTCTCGGTATGACAGCAAACATGTCGTATGTTGTGTATCAGCGGCCTTGCAGTGCGGCACTAACAGCCTGACCTGAGACGTTGGGCTCGCTCCACTGTAAGTCTCTTCACCCTTGACTCCCTAACATGAAAACACACGTTGTTATCAAAGCGCCGCCGATTCCCCAACGGCACTCCTCCTCCTCCTCCTCCTCCTCCACCTCCTCCACCTCCTCCTCCTCCTCCACCTCCTCCTCCACCTCCTCCTCCACTACGGCGTGCTGGGGAGCGAGGGAGTTTGGCCTGCTTGTAGGTGTGTGTACGTGGGGAGCAGAAGAATCTATCACTGTCACAATGGGAAGGAGTGTGTGTGTGTGTGTGTGTGTGTGTGTGTGTGTGTGTGTGTGTGTGTGTGTGTTAGAACACAGCAGGTTCGCCTGGAGGTGGAGAGGCTGCAGAACCTCGCCAGGTTTATTTCTGCTGCAAAATAAATCATATTTAATCATCACAACCAGGAAACAAACATGCTTGTTGCGATTTAATTGAGCGTGAAGCTGAAAGCGCTGAAGGCTTTAAAAGGTGTCTGTAAAACGTTTGTAGCTTCGTCTTTTATGGCAGCTGGAAGCAGCTTGAAGGCTTCGAACCGTGACCGATGAAACTTTCAGTACAAAGCAGCACGAGCTGCTCGTAAAAGAGTCTGCTGAAAGAAGAAAAGCAGAGAGTGGAGGACACACTGAAGGGCTCTTTGCTTTCTGCTGCTTCTGTTTGCAGCCAGTTTTCTTCTTGTTCTGTCCAAACAGCCAGGTGTCGGCCGATCACAGCACAAAGAACTGATCTAATACAGCGTACGAGCCAAAAGCCTGAAGGACTCGCAGCAATGGGTTCTGGGATTTGGAGGCACGGGCCTCTGAGAATAAGAGCTGCATTATTCGTGGTGAGCGTTGATGGTCGAGACTCTGAGTCTGTTTCTGTTATTGCAGCGTGCTCTGAAACATCCTGAGCCAGTTTTCTGGAGCTGAGCTCACTTTGAGAAGAACGCCGCGTCCTCCAGCTCTTTTGTTCTTCCTTTTCTGTCTCCGTCTCTGAGTGACCAGAGGTGAGACGGGTTCGTATCATCGGCATCAGCAGAGCTCGCATCATCAGACCCACAAAGACTCATGGGTATTGTGTGTCAGGGAGAACAAGCTCACCAGGACTGATAACTATGGACACAAGTGTCCAAACGTCCAGGTTTTAGACAGTCTGCGGGGACGTCACAGAGACTACGTCCAGGTTTTAGACAGTCTGCGGGGACGTCACAGAGACTACGTCCAGGTTTTAGACAGTCTGCGGGGACGTCACGGAGACTACGTCCAGGTTTTAGACAGTCTGCGGGACGCCACGGAGACTACGCCCAGGTTTTAGACAGTCTGCGGGACGCCACAGAGACTACGCCCAGGTTTTAGACAGTCTGCGGGACGCCACAGAGACTACGCCCAGGTTTTAGACAGTCTGCGGGACGCCACGGAGACTACGCCCAGGTTTTAGACAGTCTGCGGGGCGCCACAGAGACTACGCCCAGGTTTCAGACAGTCTGCGGGACGCCACGGAGACTACGCCCAGGTTTCAGACAGTCTGCGGGACGCCACGGAGACTACGCCCAGGTTTTAGACAGTCTGCGGGACGCCACGGAGACTACGCCAAGTTTTTAGACAGTCTGCGGGACGCCACGGAGACTACGCCCAGGTTTTAGACAGTCTATGTGGACGCCACGGAGACTACGCCCAGGTTTTAGACAGTCTGTGTGGACGCCACGGAGACTACGCCCAGGTTTTAGACAGTCTGTGTGGACGCCACAGAGACTACGCCCAGGTTTTAGACAGTCTGTGTGGACGCCACAGAGACTACGTCCAGGTTTTAGACAGTCTCAGGGGCGCCACAGAGACTACGCCCTGGTTTTAGACAGTCTGCGGGACGTCACAGAGACTACGCCCTGGTTTTAGACAGTCTGCGGGGCGCCACGGAGACTACGCCCAGGTTTTAGACAGTCTGCGTGGACGCCACGGAGACTACGCCCAGGTTTTAGACAGTCTGCGGGACGCCACGGAGACTACGCCCAGGTTTTAGACAGTCTGTGTGGACGCCACGGAGACTACGCCCAGGTTTTAGACAGTCTGCGGGGCGCCACGGAGACTACGCCCAGGTTTTAGACAGTCTGCGGGACGCCACGGAGACTACGCCCAGGTTTTAGACAGTCTGCGGGACGCCACGGAGACTACGCCCAGGTTTTAGACAGTCTGTGTGGACGCCACAGAGACTACGCCCAGGTTTTAGACAGTCTGTGTGGACGCCACAGAGACTACGCCCAGGTTTCAGACAGTCTGCGGGGGCGCCACGGAGACTACGCCCAGGTTTCAGACAGTCTGCGGGGACGCCACGGAGACTACGCCCAGGTTTTAGACAGTCTGCGGGACGCCACGGAGACTACGGCCAAGTTTTTAGACAGTCTGCGGGACGCCACGGAGACTACGCCCAGGTTTTAGACAGTCTATGTGGACGCCACGGAGACTACGCCCAGGTTTTAGACAGTCTGTGTGGACGCCACGGAGACTACGCCCAGGTTTTAGACAGTCTGTGTGGACGCCACAGAGACTACGCCCAGGTTTTAGACAGTCTGTGTGGACGCCACAGAGACTACGCCCAGGTTTTAGACAGTCTCAGGACGTCACAGAGACTACGCCCTGGTTTTAGACAGTCTGCGGGACGCCACAGAGACTACGCCCTGGTTTTAGACAGTCTGCGGGACGCCACGGAGACTACGCCCAGGTTTTAGACAGTCTGCGTGGGCGCCACGGAGACTACGCCCAGGTTTTAGACAGTCTGCGGGACGCCACGGAGACTACGCCCAGGTTTTAGACAGTCTGTGTGGACGCCACGGAGACTACGCCCAGGTTTTAGACAGTCTGCGGGACGCCACGGAGACTACGCCCAGGTTTTAGACAGTCTGCAGGACGCACAGAGACTACGCCCAGGTTTTAGACAGTCTGCGGGACGTCACAGAGACTACGTCCAGGTTTTAGACAGTCTGCGGGGACGTCACAGAGACTACGTCCAGGTTTTAGACAGTCTGTGGGTCACAGAGACTACGTCCAGGTTTTAGACAGTCTGCGGGGACAGCACTCTTCACTTAAATCTTGGCACGATGTTAATTGACTAATTAAATGAAATGTGTCTCAAACAGACGTGGAAACAGTCTCTGCTTCCTTCTGTGCTGTATCATGAAACGTCCGCAGACCTCGGTCATCAGCGTACGGCTGCGTGAGATGATGTGATGTCTGGCTGAATTTGGCACTCCATGTATCGACGATGCTTTTTGCCACACTGTGGTGAAAAGACATTTTTGGAGAAGAACCGTGGCAGCGTCTCAAAATCCATTCCAGTCTGTGCCGCGCTCGCTGTCACAGTTTTTTGTTTTACTTCTGGTCGGCGAGCCGAAGCCCATTTCATCGCCTTTTGCAAGAAATGTGGAGAGTTATGAGGCTGGCTGAACGCCTGTGTTTGTGTGTGAGGGGAAGAAAGTGAAAGAGAAAGGAGGCAGCAGTGTGTTGGTACATGTGAGTTAATATAAGACATCTGTGTGTGTGTGTGTGTGTGTGTGTGCAGGGATGACTCAGAGCAGCTGCTGGCAGCTCAGTTGAACGTGTTAAGCCCCTTGAGCCAGCCAGTTGATTAGAAATGTGGTTTGAGACGATAACTGAATCAGCGTCTTCCCTCAGTCGGACACCATTTCTTCTTTTACAGATTATTTTTAGTCTCAGCGCTCGGCTCTCTTAGCACACTGACACAGTAGCATTATTAAAACTTACATTTCCTTATTGCCACTTTACAGAAGTGCCTTCAGGTCACTGCAAGGTTTCCAGACATGAATTCACGGACACGTTAGCATGTCGACATTCAAGAATATCTAAAGACAGACGCAAACATGTCTTTTCTTCAGTTCCAGACTCTCGTACTAAGAGTCTTAAGAGTTCACTTTCTATCCCACCTAACCACGCTCTGTGGACAGACCGGTTCGGTCCAGGTTTAATCACAGACGTGACGTCCCCGCAGACTGTCTAAAACCTGGGCGTAGTCTCCGTGACGTCCCCGCAGACTGTCTAAAACCTGGACGTAGTCTCCGTGGCGCCCCCGCAGACTGTCTAAAACCTGGACGTAGTCTCCGTGGCGCCCTACAGACTGTCTAAAACCTGGACGTAGTCTCCGTGACGTCCCCGCAGACTGTCTAAAACCTGGACGTAGTCTCTGTGACGTCCCCGCAGACTGTCTAAAACCTGGACGTAGTCTCCGTGACGTCCCCGCAGACTGTCTAAAACCTGGACGTAGTCTCCGTGACGTCCCCGCAGACTGTCTAAAACCTGGACGTAGTCTCTGTGACGTCCCCGCAGACTGTCTAAAACCTGGACGTAGTCTTATTAAGCTGCTCTGTCCTTGTGTGTGTTACAGTGTGTCTTGTGTTTGAAGTAGCCGCTGGTATCAGCTTGATGTTTTCGCTCTCCTGCAGGAAGAGATGACGTCTCCCACTGAGCGCGTGAATTAGCTGTTGGCTGCTTCAGAGACCGGCGGAGTCGCTCTAGTCTGTTACACAACACACACACACGGCAGTCACATCGGCACGAGTGTGTCGTACACCTGAGAGCTTATCAACACTGCATGAAGACTGTTTCTATTAAAACAGCAAATGTGGAACTTTTCTCCAGGTAACAGCGTGTCCGAGGTCGAACGAGGTCAGTGAGAAGAGACGGAGGAAGACGGAGAGACAGATCGATAAAGAAATGTGAGAACAGAGGAGGAAACAGAGATAAGAAGAGAATTTAAAGGCCACAACGTGACAGCACGATATGAAGACAAACGCCCACACCACATCAGTCTGTCATAAACAAACTGTAATAGTTAGAAACATAAAGTTTGGCCTGACAGGCAGCGTGCTGTGACTTCTGTCTCACGGCGTAAACACTAAACTGCAGCGTGTTTTCATGATGGTTCACTGAACACTTGGTGTTAAATCTTACAACAGAGGCCGGGCAGAAACAGAGCATGCAGCGGTCCAGAGAGGGTGGAGGTGGTGGAGGTGGTGAAAGAACCGCTGTCTGTGCAGTAAAGCAGCTGACTCACCGCGATTCTTTCAGCTCCGGACGGCTGCTGCTAATTCGGCCTATTCAGAGCCGGCTTACAGTAACAGGACAGTCTGGGAGATAACGGCATGTCTAAGCCCTCCACCTCCACCTCCACCTCCACCTCCATCATAACCGCTCCTCCACCACACAGGCCCAAACGATCCCCTCTGATGTTCATCACTTAACTAGTGAAGTCAAACAATCCACTGCACCTTCACTGATCTCAGGCCTGTGCAGCACTGCACGCACACACTCCATTTCATGCGGCGCCGAGTGCAGCCCGACCCGCCGCTCTCTGGCTGTTACTATGGAGATGCCAGCCAGGCCAAAACAAGGCAGAGCAGACACTAAGCAGCAGAGAGAGAAGAGAGAGCTCTGACAGACAAATCTGACCACAGCCGGCTCTCTCATCTGCACGCTCAAAGTGTTTATTCCCGAGCAAATGTTGACTCGAGTAATAAACGAATCGACGTGACTAATCGAGATGAAAGGCAGAGAATTCATTAGCCTGTAAAGAGGAGAGCGGGCCGCTTTGAGGCCGAGCCTCTGGTCCGAACACGACCGAGGACGAGCCGAGAGCAGAAGGTCTGTCACTAAACAAGATGACTGAGAAATACAGACATGACGGATGTGTGCTGCTTTTATTTTAATTCATGTTTGATGTAATGAACGGCGGTCACTAAAGCTTCAGCTTTCTTTTCTTACATTTTAAAATACTTTAAATTTCACAGAGTAGTACTGATTGCCCTTTAATTCCAGATTTTAAAAGGTCTGTAGATTTTATGGTGAACAACAGCCAAACAGTAAAATCTGCCATTAAATATTTACAGTGTTTTATAATTAACAGCCTCTAATATAAACACGGCTTTATTCTGTATACGTGAAGGTTTCATATCTGACTGAAGTACAGTCCGTCATGGTTTGGCAGTTTTTCACCACTGAAAACAGGGTTCCTCTTTTTTACTTGACAGCCGTAAAGATCTTTAAAAGGTGTGTGTCGCCTTCAGGAACATTTCATGTCCAGGATCTCTGAGACCAAATGATGAGACGACGTTTGGATTTCCCAAACTGAAAGCCACGTTTGCTCTGATAGCACTCTGTACACATCTGCTCTGTCACTCTGCACACACACACACATATTAGCATGTATTAGCATTTCTCCCTCCAGGACATTTACAGCACACGTCTGGCCCGCAAAGCACTCAGCATTGCGGGCGACCCCACCCGCCCCAACCACCAACTCCTCATCCTCCGCCTTCCGGGAGGAGGATGAGGAGCCTCCGGACGAGAACCAGCAGACTGAGCTTCATCCACCAGGCCATGCTGGACTCCCTCCCAGCACCGCCCCCCTTCCTTCTCTGCCCGCTGCCCCCACAAACTGTGGACACTGCTGACCCCCCCGATGCACAAACCAAATGGCACCAGCCACTTCACAGGCTCAAAAACACAGAATTTGCACTGCAGACAGCCAACTGTTCATATTTCATTTTTGATTGTACATGTACACTGTAAATACTGTAAATCCTGTCCATACTGCCATATTACCATACTTATACTTATATTTTACTTTTATTTTATGTTTCATGTTTATACAGTTTGGGATAAGAGGGAAACGAAGTGTCCTGTACATACAGCAGCACTGACAATAAAGTTGACTTGACTTGATATCAATGAGCGCTGATCTGTCCGTGATACGGGCTGATCATATCATATAAATGGCTTCTGGTTTAATCTGCACGAGGTGTGTGTGTGTGTGTGTGTAAACCTTTATCTGCCACACTGCTTCATAAAGAGTTAAAGCACACAAACATGGGCAGAGTCGACCACGATCTGTGTCAGAGTGCAGATAACGAGCTGACTAACCTCAAACCAAACTCTTCCATTCGCTGGATTTTATGACTGAGTATGAAACTAAACTCACGACTGAGGTAGAAATGTTTTCCTTTCAGGAAAGGCCACTGAGCACAAAGATGAACAATGGAGAACAGGTGACAGGAACAGGTCGGACCGCATCGCAGCTACCTGTCCGGCCTGCGGCACCAGGAAGAGACGACCATATAAGGAAGCGAAGCTTGTAAAGGTGTGGTGACTGAACAATGAACCTGCAGGACAGACTCTGTTTACCTGAATAAGATCCAACAAAAAGCAAAGCTGCACCAGCAGGACCAGTTCTCTGATCACACACAGGTCGCTTCATGATGAGTGTGAACACACTCGTACTATAACATACTACTGAATTCAGCACTTGTCCACGCTCAGCATTCATAGTACAACTCGAACTTTCAGTACTGTGTCGTAGTCCTCCACTCACCCGACCTTCATGAGAGGAAGCTCTCAGCCTGACGCAGCCGGTGTAGACAGAAGTTTATCTATTTAAAGGAGGACAGCCTTTGAAACATTAATGTGTTTAATTAAACGTTTCCTCAGAAATGTCCTGAATATTTCATTCACATGGTCGGATCCATTAAAAGCCTTTTATGGTGACTGTCCACCTGCATGTTGGGAGCTATGCCTGTGCATGTGTCTGTGCATGTGTCTGTGCATGTGTCTGTGCATGTGTACACAACATCATGAAACCACACATGAACACACTCACGTGCACATAAAAGGGACACTGGGAGGACGTGGAGGATGTGCAGAGGACGGGAGGTGGTCATCAGTAGGATGCACCCGCTGCCGTCTCCTGAGCATCAATCAATCGCCGCTAATGTTGCCGCCACTTATGGATCTCCTCTGTGTGCAACTGTTTTACCCCCCGAGAGGACATATTTAATTTTTCATAACCTCCCGCAGCATGGCATTTCAGGCACAGCGCTCCTCTGCAGGACGGCTCACGGCCGGGCGGGGAGGAGATCCTCCTGCTCATGAATGTCTGTTTAATCCTTTATGTCACCAGCCACTAAAAGTCAGTCCCAGATTTACTCTTGTCCGGCTAGTTGGTGGTGTGTGACTTAGTGCCGTAAAGCGTTACGTACTTCTCCCGACCCGGAGCCCAAAGTTACATAGTGTGAGAACAGACGTACGAATGACAGAGACACCGTTCACCTGATCACAGGTCAGTGTGGATCAACAGGAGGTAAACTCTGTTAGTCCATCAGAGGAAAATTACAGTGTTGCTTTAATGTAGTTCAGCTTTAGGTGTCTCTGAGGCAGTTCTTCTCTGACTCTGCAGATTTGGAGTCTATTTGCAGGTCTTGGGTACTTCTGCATTTGTGGAAAGAAACTGTTCAAGTTTTTTTGTGGCTCCGGAGAGAGACGTGTGAATTGCCCCAGCGAGGCATAACACACCAACCATAAAAAGATGATACCTCTGCTTCTGCTGCATCGATTTTTATCCTGGTCTGTACTGTCCACAGTGAGTCTTACAGACAGTGCGATGTTGTATCAGCGTACTCACTTTGGTGATTGGTCAAAACTTGTTTTTAACTGGGCTGAAATCGACTCGTGTTTCCAGATCTCGAAGCAGAAACTGACAAGCTTCATGCGTAGCTACCCGATGGTTCATAAAATCCTCATTTGAAGTGACAGAAGTGTCCAACACAGACTTCTCTGGCTGGATCTGTCGTCCACGCCTCTCACAGTGAACATAATAACGTCCTCTGGCCTTTCTTCCTTTCTGGTTACTCTTATCGCATAATGTATTGCCAATGTTTCTCGAATGAGATGCTGCATGCTGTAGTGAGTATTTGGCACATGGAGCCAACGCTCCTTCTGTTTTTTAAAGAGCTGAGAAAATGTGGCAGAAATCTGGAGGCTAAAATCAAAGTTAAACGATACGCGATAAATACAATACAGAACACACACACACACACACACACACACACACACACAGAGATGCAGGAGAGGAGGAGTGACGGGACGAGGAGGCCTACTCAGTCATTCAACCCTCACGAGCTGATAGATCGAGACATTACGTCAGGAAACAGGCTGAGTGAATTATGAATGAAGCTGCGGAAAGAAAGAGAAATATTTCAGAAAGTGGAGGTTTCCATCAAAGATTCCTCCACCCTCCATCCTATTAGCAGGTAGGATAGCACAGGGGGATTAGCTGACCCCGTCCACCCTCTGATTGTGTGCTCTGAGCTAGTGTCAGCGTCTACCTTCCAGCAACCTCTGAACCAGCACTGAGCAGGAACACAGCAGCCTGCCGAGGTGGTTTTCTTGCCGGGTTTGGCTCCTGGCATCCCGGGCTGAGTCAGTCCAGTTAGCTACACGGCTGACCGAGCTAACCACAGTTAGCGCTTCACTACTGATCAATGTTTCCATCATGAAGTCTGTAAATCACCTCGGTAGTGTGACGTTAAATGATCAATTGTGCATGGACGAACATCATCAGGCTTCCCAGGTGACCAACACTCGGTTTCAACCTATGCCCAGTCAGGTTCTGATCCTGGACGTCCTTCAAATATATTTGAACTTATATAACGTTGTTTTCGGCCGATGGCGGTGGAAGTGTGACCACCAGACAGCGGTGCATCCCTCCCTCTGGTGTTTGTGTCACATCCAGGTGGAGCTGTTCTGTTTTGAAGTCATCGGCCGGTCACAGTCCGGTCACCAACAGCTCCGTCCTGTCTTACATCAAAGCAGCGGGACCTCTGACACAGCCACCACCCAACGCTCGGCCAGCAGCCCGATCCTAACTACAAGTGACATTTCTGAGATGCCACAAATTCCTCCTGACAGAGAGCGAGCGAGGAAAGAGAGAAATCTGGACCTTTTGTTCTTTTCTGTGGAAATGTTTGAAGACTGATCTTTAAATGTGTCCTCCAGGACCTGGACCGACCCGACCACTCACTGCTGCTGAGGTTGTGTTCGATTATGAGTTTATTATGGAACAGAAACATAATACATGTTTTTTCAGGTGACTCACTGGACCTTGAATTACTCATTAAACTTTATATTTAATAGAACATTTGCGATTTTTGTTGCTGTCACTCTGCAACAGCAATGACACAGCTCAACCTGACAACCTGTCGATAATTCCTCCTCACACTGAACACACTGATGTTTTTGACTCCAGGACGCATCAGATCAACCGATCAACCTCTCCCCGTCACCTGTCAACTGATTCATCTCATCCCTCCACATCTGATCTCCACCCGGCCCCGGAGATCACGATGAGCTAAAAGCACGTGGACGGCTCGTACTTCCACATCCACCGACCTGATTTCAAAGCCGTGCAGTTGGCTCCGGGTCCTCCCGCAGTCAACCCTCCTGGGGCAGAAAAGGCTGACCACTATCGACATTTAAAATGGAATAATACATACATAATGCTGAGGCACGGGGGCTGTGCTGGCAGGCCTCGTGTCCGTGAAACAGGGTGAGATGGATGAGCTTTCAAATGCGCCTGAGGCAGAAAGTACCTGAGCTCCAGGTGAGAACGCTACGCCTCTCTTTGATCACACGAAGCGTGACTTTGTTGGTTTGAGGACACAATCTTCCTCCTCTCTGAGAGAACTAACGCTGCAGAGTGTTTCTGACCTTTGAGATCATGCAATCTGCCGCGGCTTACAGGCAGCAGCAGCTACGTTCTGCACTGCAGCGCAGGTCATGAAAACACCTCTGTCACTTCTAAACTCGCTGGAAGACAAAAGCCAGTTTGGCCAAAGGAGACGACGTGAATCTGATTTTTTCAGCACTCGCTAAATAAAACCATGACAGAGAAGAGTGATGGCGACGGCGTGCAAAGCCGTGACTTCACTGTGGTCCTCTGTTAGCCGGTGAGGAATGCTGCTGATGTGATGCCAATGAGGCGAGAAGCAAAGCCAGCGAGTTTAGCGAGGTCCCATTGGAGGGAGGATTAACATTACTGCGCTGCCTTCGTGTGTGTTCGCGGTCTTGTGTTATGTAACGCTGCTCGAGTGAAGCTGCTGGACTGGTCACGCTGCTCGTACGGCGGGTGAGCTGCACAAACCAGGTTTAGAACAAAGACCCTTCAACGTGCTGCGCTGTAACACACACATATAACATAAATACACGTATGAAGTTTAGTTAGCTGAATACCTCGAGAACAGAGATACTTCTAGACGGAGTCTGAGAAGTGTCTCGATGGAGAATATGAGGTTGTTTTTATTTTTGACTCCATCAAACAGCACAGAGCTGATCGAGCTGACAGGAAGTCAGACGCACAAACAGATAATGGATCTGTGCAGACTGCAGATCTAACTTACGTACTCATGAAGCACATAAACCAAGAAAAATGACCAAATCTGAGCAAGCAAGCAAAGTCCGGTTGACCAAATGCTTCTGAAACACTCAAACATATGAAGTCGTGTGGACAACGGGCCAAAACAGCGCAGTGGACGTGACGTCACAGAGCCGAGCCCGGCGGATTTAAAGGTTCGGCTGCTTTGTTATCTCTGCAAAGGAAGTGTTTGTTTGTCAGCAGCGTTTTCATGAAACTTCGTGGATGCATAAATTATCATCACTTCTGTTAACACTGGAAAAACTCATCTACACATGCACAAATCTGTCGTAAGCAAGTGGCAGTAATGTTTCATTCAAGTTTCCACGTTAGTCTGTGTGAAGCCTGTGCCGACTCACAGGGCGATTTATCGTGTCCAGGTCATCATCGTGGACGTCTTCGCACTGCAACACATCCTGAATCAGAACAGCAGCAGAATAAACAGTCTGCGTAAAGCCTGGAGCGGATCATCTAACCAAGAACATGCACTTGTTTTTAAGAGGAACTCGTTACACTTGTTCCTGAAGAATTTCAACATCTCCAGGGAATAATTCATGACAGGAATAAGAATGAGGCCGAACAAAAAAATGTCACAACATCAGGAGGCTCATGAAAATGTACTAAAGCAAGAAGAAGGCCTCACTGTCATCAGCTAAGAGCTTCATCCAAAACACTAAAAATGTACATGCGTGTCAGAATGTGCTGGTCTGTCGCAGTCATGACATGAGGACAGATAACACACGGGACCGTACTGAGGTCAGCGGGTGGATGGAGGAGGATGAAGCCGGCCGAGATACTTTTCACCAAACGTCACAGTGCTGACACTGTTAGGTTAGTGTCAGCTCAGCATGACAGTTTCCATCATCAGTCACTTTACTGCCTCGCTCTCTGTTAACTGCTAAACTCAGCCACCACATCTGCCTGTCTGCCTGTCTGTCTGTCTGTCTGTCTGTCTGTCTGAAGAAGAAGAAAAAGAAGAAATTTCAATCAATCATCAATTCACGTGAACGTGGACGAGCATTTCATTCGTTATTTTCTTCTTCTGTGCCTCATAGCGAGGACGTAAAGTCGGCTTTATGATACCACGATTCACTGGCAGCCTGATGAGAGCCGCAGCTCTGAGCTGTTTCTGTGGCCTAAAGGCTGCCTCTATTAGCGCTGCTGTCAGAGAAGGAGCGCTGGGCATTGGACGGCAGCGCGGCGACAGTCCAGCTCGTAAGAGCGTTCATTCGCTGGGCTGGAGGTCGTCAGCTGGCAGAGCGGAGCCAAACAAGATGATGCTTAGCAAATGATCACAGCACGTCTTCTTATCCAGAATTTAAAGTCATAATTACACGTTCAATTACGTACTGTAACGCACTTATACTGGGAAGTTTAACAGCCACAGACTTGGCTGACAAGTCCGTGATATCAAAACATTAAAGACTGGCCACCGCTGCTCAGTCCCTCCCTATCTGACCGCTTTTACAGGAAACACGTGAAAATAAGGAAGTAAACAGAACTCTACTTCCTGTTTCATGGAGACTTTAAGGTCCAACTACAGTCACAATATGTCGGACCTTCATTCCCAGTCCTGACTCGCCTCCAAGTTCAAGTTTGGCAAGGTGAACGTCTCAGACAGATCGGCCAGCTGCCTACATCTCACAGGAGAAGACGCTCAGCGGGTCAAACTAACGGTACTGAGCTCGCTTCTCCAGAACCGGATCCACTGAGATGTGCGGAGGTTAACTGGCCACAGAGTGGACCAATGATGAGGCAAAGTGAGCTTCAGATAACATGAAGTGCTCTGATGAAAACAATGCTCTCAGTGTTACATGCAGCATGATGCTGGCGCTCCGCTGTCTGCAGAAACAAATGTGAGTTTTGACAGTTTTCATGGCAGATGGATGAGCAGCAGAGTTCTGTTTTTTTTGTTTGCTGTCTGTGAAAAGTAAAACACGTTTCCTCTCAGTTTGTTCCCGCGTTCTTTCAGGTCCGTGCTGATCTCACAAGCTGTCTTTAGATACTACAAAGAAAACCAAACATGTCTGCAGAGATGTGTGAGACTTCTGAAGGACCAAATGTTTGTGGCGTGCAGCAGGAAACGTCCTCGCCTAAACTATATTACAATATGAAAGATGAGAATAAATTATAATAAAGAGTGAGGGGACTGTCTGTGGTGAGTACGACTAAGCCTCCTGATTATACCAACAGATTTATGGATTTCTATGCTAATCCACTCGGTTTGTTCTTCCCAGCTCAAACTCTCATCAACAAAAATTCCCAGGAAACCCGTCGCCCATTCGGAGACGACTTAAGAAGGAAGACGACGCTCTGCCTTAAAATTAAAAATGAAAGACTAAAAGAGTGAGTTATGACGGCGACAGCCTCAGACGTTTTAGTACTGCTGTTGACATTTAAGGTGGGTTATTACACTGCTGTTTATGACTCCGTTATTCAGCCATAAAATCATCTCTGTTAATTAAAAACTGTAATTCATTCACTGGTGATGTCATCAATCAATTCAAGTTTGCCAAGTCGTAAACAAAATTAGCCGCGAGTAAAGAAAATGAATAAATTCAGGTCGGTGGTTCGAGTCGAGTGTGTGTGTGTGTGTGTGTGTGTGTGTGTGTGAGGCAGTAAAGTTTCGCACCTCGCTGCTGCAGAGCCTGCGGCTGCTCGCTGTTGATGTGAACTCACCTTGGCGTTGGCTTTGGTCTTGCTGCTGCTGCTGCTGCTGCTGTTGTTGTTGTTGGGGCTCGAATTAGCATCTTCATGAACTCTGTCCAAAAGCCAGAGGAGGAACTCGAGGGCATCGTGCTGAGAGTTTCCCCGAAACTGAGAGCCGTACTTGGCCACGATGCTCTGAGGAGAGGAGAGACATCATAATCATCATCAATCTACAAAATGAGGCCACGACGGTCACGTGGAGGAGCTCAGCATCCATAAGGGAGCCTCGGATCGGCTCAGGGCGCTCATCAAATTGACAGAAAGTGGCGTCACCTTTATGTGAACGTCACATATTGTTTACGTCGTGTCATAAGTCAAAAGTCATTCAAAACTCTCTTTAATCGTCTTTCATATCAGATAAATGTAAAAACGAAGATGAGTTCTTCTAATCTTCTAACTCTCACATTTAAGAAACTGGAACAACAAATGTTTAAAACATGATTGAAATCTGTCAATCAACATGTGAATCAACTGATCACTGCGGCTGTATCAGATATCATCATCTTCTGACTTCTGCAAAGGAGAATTTGCTGTTATTAGCTCTTCAAACATTTAATGGATGATATAATTAATTCACAAAATCTCTGCGGGGGAGCGGGGTCACGTCCCCACCGATGTTCACGTAGGATAGTCGAGTATACAGTATATAGTACGGAGGTTAGCAGAAGGAGTAGAGGCTGTGCTGCAGGTCTCAGGGGTGGACATTTATTTACAGCTGCTTCCAGGTGATGTGCAGAGCAATAACACTAAACTAAATAAGAAACTGAGGATGAATCAGATCAGAAACCTGAAACCTGGACGTAGTCTCCGTGACGTCCCCGCAGACTGTCTAAAACCTGGACGTAGTCTCCGTGACGTCCCCACAGACTGTCTAAAACCTGGACGTAGTCTCCGTGACGCCCCACAGACTGTCTAAAACCTGGACGTAGTCTCCGTGACGTCCACACAGACTGTCTAAAACCTGGACGTAGTCTCTGTGACGCCCCGCAGACTGTCTAAAACCTGGACGTAGTCTCTGTGACGTCCACACAGACTGTCTAAAACCTGGACGTAGTCTCCGTGACGTCCCCGCAGACTGTCTAAAACCTGGACGTAGTCTCCGTGACGTCCACACAGACTGTCTAAAACCTGGACGTAGTCTCTGTGACGCCCACACAGACTGTCTAAAACCTGGACGTAGTCTCTGTGACGTCCCCGCAGACTGTCTAAAACCTGGACGTAGTCTCTGTGACGCCCCGCAGACTGTCTAAAACCTGGTCGTAGTCTCTGTGACGCCCACACAGACTGTCTAAAACCTGGACGTAGTCTCTGTGACGCCCCCGCAGACTGTCTAAAACCTGGACGTAGTCTCCGTGGCGCCCACACAGACTGTCTAAAACCTGGACGTAGTCTCCGTGACGCCCACACAGACTGTCTAAAACCTGGACGTAGTCTCTGTGACGCCCCGCAGACTGTCTAAAACCTGGACGTAGTCTCCGTGGCGCCCACACAGACTGTCTAAAACCTGGACGTAGTCTCCGTGGCGCCCACACAGACTGTCTAAAACCTGGACGTAGTCTCCGTGGCGCCCACACAGACTGTCTAAAACCTGGACGTAGTCTCCGTGACGCCCACACAGACTGTCTAAAACCTGGACGTAGTCTCCGTGGCGCCCACACAGACTGTCTAAAACCTGGACGTAGTCTCCGTGGCGCCCACACAGACTGTCTAAAACCTGGACGTAGTCTCCGTGACGTCCCTACAGACTGTCTAAAACCTGGACGTAGTCTCCGTGACGCCCCGCAGACTGTCTAAAACCTGGACGTAGTCTCCGTGACGTCCCTGCAGACTGTCTAAAACCTGGACGTAGTCTCCGTGACGCCCTGCAGACTGTCTAAAACCTGGACGTAGTCTCCGTGACGTCCTACAGACTGTCTAAAACCTGGACGTAGCTATATTTATCAGGTAGACTACGCATGTTGCTTTGCTGTTAAAGCATGAAGACACTGAGCTGCCTCCGTCCTCATCTCTGGGACAGAGAGGAAGACAGAAAAAAACACTTGCAGGTCTTTTGAAACTCTGCCAGCATCCCTCCCTTTACTCCACCGCTCCCTGTCTCCATCTGTCCCTCATGCCTCCATCCCCCTGTCAGCGCTTCCTCACAGTGATGAAGCTCATTAGTGGGCTGTCTCCGTCAGGTGGAGGCAGAGAGGGAGGGGCTGTTTATATTTAGATGCTGGGATGCTGCTGCAGGTATGATGTGGTGATTTTTAATGAAGTGTGGAGCCGAGCCTGCAGCCTGTCAGTCAGTCACACAGACGTCCAGAGTTTTGCTAATGCATGTCGTTAGTTTAGTTTCATTTTCTCTGTCGGACTCGTGCAATCATAACTCCCTCCTCATAATTGAATTAAACAATCTGTTGTTGTTTCTCTCCTAACACCTGTCACACCTGTATGCCTCATCATGTTCAAATGTTACCGGGCACACAAACGAAGCACGCGTCTGATTTTATTTACCGATGCTGCCAAAAATAAACGACCACAGCAGAAAATAGACGAAGTGATTCTGCAGCAGCTTGTTTTCAAGTTTTCTTCATTTGTTCCGACATCACCAACTTTTGAATTTTTAAAGTCTTTGTGAACGCCTGCTGAGGTTTGATCCATTTGATTTCTGTTCAGTCCAAACGACAACCTCCCTGGATGCAGTCCCTCAAACGTCCACTTGAAGCCAGGTTTTAGACAGTCTGCGGGACGTCACAGAGACTACGTCCAGGTTTTAGACAGTCTGTGAGGACGTCACAGAGACTACGTCCAGGTTTTAGACAGTCTGTGGGGACGCCACGGAGACTACGCCCAGGTTTTAGACAGTCTGTGGGGACGCCACGGAGACCACGCCCAGGTTTTAGACAGTCTGTGGGGACGTCACGGAGACTACGTCCAGGTTTTAGACAGTCTGTGGGGACGTCACAGAGACTACGTCCAGGTTTTAGACAGTCTGCGGGACGTCACAGAGACTACGTCCAGGTTTTAGACAGTCTGTGAGGACGTCACGGAGACTACGCCCAGGTTTTAGACAGTCTGTGGGGACGCCACGGAGACTACGTCCAGGTTTTAGACAGTCTGCGGGACGTCACAGAGACTACGTCCAGGTTTTAGACAGTCTGTGAGGACGTCACGGAGACTACGTCCAGGTTTTAGACAGTCTGTGAGGACGTCACAGAGACTACGTCCAGGTTTTAGACAGTCTGTGAGGACGCCACGGAGACTGCGGGACGCACAGAGACTACGCCCAGGTTTTAGACAGTCTGCGGAGACGCCATGGAGACTACGCCCAGGTTTTAGACAGTCTGTGAGGACGCCACGGAGACTACGCCCAGGTTTTAGACAGTCTGTGAGGACGCCACGGAGACTGCGGGACGTCACAGAGACTACGTCCAGGTTTTAGACAGTCTGCGGGGACGTCACGGAGACTACGTCCAGGTTTTAGACAGTCTGCGGAGACGTCACAGAGACTACGTCCAGGTTTTAGACAGTCTGTGCACAGAGACCCGATGACTCGTCACTTGAGATCCCACCATGCGGTCGAGAAGAGGATGAAGGTGGGTGTGACCTGCAGGAGCACAGAGCTTTCTGTGAGGACTAGTGATCAGCACCTGACTGCTACCTGATGAGGTGGATTCAGGCAGCATGTCCCTCGAGCTTTCAGAGAACTTCATTTCATTTGATTCTTCAGTTTTTAACTTAATCAGAGCAGGTAGAACAAAACTGTGCAGCCTCTTTTGTTACATAATTCAGGACTTTAACTCCTCCTGTAGTGATACATGTGAACTCTGAGGACGGGACTACAAGGCCTGACTCGTGGGGTAGATTTGTGTCTCAATCAAGAGAACAACAAAAAGCAAAATAGTGAAAGACGAGCGGCCGTCCTGCAGACGCAGATAAGACAGCAACAAGAGACAGCTGTAAACCCACAGCGGGGGGTCGTGACCTCCCGGCAGTCAGCAGAGGCTGTCTCCTGCTTCCACCCCCCAGATGTCTGTTTTAGTGTCCTGTCTTGCTACCTTTGCTTCATCTCACACCATTACCCTTCACGCCCTCCCCTCCATCCATCCTCCTGCTCTGTAAACAATGACGGATCAGAGTGCTGGCAGGGCAGGAATTCACCCCACACATACATCAAGAAAATAACCCATTTACAGCAGCTCAGCTCACCGCTGTCCGGCCTGCCGACAGGACCGAATGGATTCCTCCTCGGTGACGGACGGGGAATGATGCTGACAAATTATGACGGGGAATAACCTGAAGAGGAAGTGCACACACTCTGCCCACCCCCACCTCCCCAAAGGTGTGGCAGGAGTGAGGCTGGAGACAATCCGTCATCACCGGCTGCTCCATTTGCAGTTTCATTTTTCTCTGCTGCCCGGTCATCACTTCCAGCCTCTCCACTGGTTTCTCCTCTCACACTGAGCTTCCATCTATCCTCACGGACCTCTTTCTTCCTCTCTTTTTTATTAACTCTCCTTCCCTTTCCTCTCTATCATGTAAGCATCATTCCCCTCTGCTAATCAGTCCCAGCGGAGCTCCAGCTCGAGTCCTCCGCCTGTGCCATCTCAGGCCATTCCCTGAAGAACCGTGCAGGTATTTCTCCTGACAACCCTAAACACTCATCTCAGAATAAAACCTGTGTTGAAGGTACGCGGGCGAGTCAAGACTGAACAAAGCCTTCAGATGTCCCCTGTGTGGGATTTACAGGCGATCAGTGAGAAATAAGACGGGATGAGATGCGATGGAAATAATCGCCTCTGAAGGGTTTACGGCCCAGAAGGGGAAGTTCTCCGTCGACTGATACTCGCAGCTGAGGCTGTAAATACGCTACTGTGAGTCTGTCACGCCGTCGAGAGCTCGTACGCTGTATTTCCATGTGCTTCCCGTCACTGAGATGAAGTGGGAAAGTCACCTCAGACTCTCTTCCATGATTCGCAGCATCCCACCTCAGAACAGTAATGAGTGATTTATTCCCACGGCTTCCCGCGGCGTGTCGTCGAGGCTCGGTGCATAAATCATAGCAGGTATAATGAAGCGGGCGGAAAACGGCCTCACACAGTCGTGCTTACACAGACACGGTGCAGACACACTGCTCCTTGTGTTTCTTTACTGCCTTTTGTCACAGCGGTGTAGGTATAATGGAGTGCGGCTCACTGAGTCGTGGGAATGCGTGCTGCTTCCAGACAGCATATGGTGTCAGTAACAGGACGTATAAGTGGTCGGACTTGTGTTTTCGAGGACCGAGACACAGAGCGCTCAGACAGAAAATACACTGATTATTTTATCTGTTCTTAAAAACAGAAACTAAATCCTAAAAATCCTCCAGCTGCAAAGTCCCACTGTGCAGATTCAGCACTCAGAGTCCAGGTGGTGTGTGTGTGTGTGTGTGTGTGTGTCTTTCTACAATATATACATCTTCAGCACTGACAGTGAGGATGAGAGTGGTCCATGACAGAGAGCAGAGACAGGAAAAGACAAACAAACCATCGGTCTCTTCTGGACCGCCTCACCGCCACGCTGAGCTTCATCTTCTTTGACTGAACTTCATGCAGCCGGATTTACTCGATTTACTCTTGCCCGGTTGTCCAGCTAACATGAGCTAACAGCAGCTAACAAACTGAGCTAACATGAGCTAACAGCAGCTAACAAACTGAGCTAACATGAGCTAACAGCAGCTAACAAACTGAGCTGACATGAGCTAACAGCAGCTAACAAACTGAGCTAACATGAGCTAACAGCAGCTAACAAACTGAGCTAACATGAGCTAACAGCAGCTAACAAACTGAGCTAACATGAGCTAACAGCAGCTACAGCTGTCAGCAGTGTACTTCACTGTCCATCATAAACTCTGTAAATCACAGAGAGTTGAGGCGGAGCAGCCGGAGGACATCAGAGGGAAAACCAGAAAACATTTTCTCCATAAAATATGATCCAGTTTCACCAGAATCAGTGAAATAGTTGGTGGTGTGTGACTTAGTGCCGTAAAGCGTTACGTACTTCTCCCGACCCGAGATCAGCAGGAGGTCACAGACGGTAAAAGAGGAACATCATGTTACTTTAAATCCTTTAAAGTTCAGAGCTCACGCTGTCATCAAGTTAAATCAATGTAGACGTCTTTAGGGCCGGCCAATAAAAGGACTTCATCCCTCCAGATTTCATCAACATCAAATGTGTAGCGAAGCAGTCAGAGCAAAGTTTGAAAGTTTGACCTTCACCTACAGCACTTCCATTAAGGCTGATCGTGGTGTGGGAATCTAATGAGGGCGTGCAGGAGAGCAACTTTACAAATGAGATAAGTGCTGAGCTGCAGGGAACGCAGTGAAGTGTCTGCAGGTGAAGAAAACAGCACCAACACTGAATGCTGACTTCACTTCCTGCTGCATATTTGTTGAGGTCGCTCTGGTATCTGCTGCAGCTCCTTCTGACGGGCTCGTGACTCCTACTCACTCCTAACACTGAGGCCAGAAGAAAAGAAGTTAGACAAAGTCAGAGAAAAGTTTCTGTTCCACTGTTTTACTGAACACTGCCTCTCTTTAAGGCGCCATTGTCTGTCGCTTGTTGCGATTACAGACCAGACGAGGGGTCCACGAAGGAGCACAGCAGGGACAATGTGCACGGTCTCCTGCTCCACCTCAGACACAAATCAAAAGGTACAGAACTAACTAATAGACCTGATCAGCCACCGTCAGTAATCAATACACAACCAATAACTTTAACAGTTAGCTAGTGTTCCTGTAGCGTTGACAGAACGTTCCAAAACAAACATATGCGCTGTCCCTTTAAGAAATATGACACCTGAACAATTCATTAAATAAAAGGACGTCACATGACCACAGACTGACTGTCAGTTCAACATCAGTGTAATCCACACAGATAAACTACAACTCTCTACCAACGTTATTTTAATGTTAGACCAGCGTTACTTTACTGTTAGACGAGGGTAGGAATCACTTATTACTTAGAAATATCACACTCGAGGCCGTGCTGTTATTTTGAATATCAGCACGCTGTGATCACCTCGCCGTGCTGATATTCAGTATAACAGCACTATCAGTGTGATAACCGACCTGTGGTCACACACTGTGTTCTTCATATGTGTGTGTCACTCTGCAGGAGCCAATCAGAAGAGGTCAATTCACATTACTACGTACAAGGCCTTTAATCGCTCCCAAATCCCCGTCTTCATGTTTTTGTCTCATCATGAGCTTTTTATTATTTCAAAAAGTCTACAGAGGTTTAAAGTAGTGAAGCGACACGTGACAGGAGTTTAAAATGTGCTCTTTATTCCTCACCAGCATGCAGCTGCTCAGGAATAATGACTGCTGCAAAACAACATCAGGCTCTTCTTCTGTGTCAGTCACTGCCTCTGGACCTGACTTATACATCCAGCCAGTCATAAATATCTCCTGTGCATACGATCCAGACCCCCGCCTTCCCCTATGACTCCCCCCAGGCTGCTGATGCAGGCCGGCTGACTGTCGACCAACACGCCCAGAGGAAAGTCAGTTTGTCTAAGTCAGAAAGGAATGCTCGACTCCCACGCGCTCCACATGACAGCTGGGGAATGCAGGTGAACCACCTGAAGTGTCAGATTGTTGCGGCAGGTGAGCCAGGTGGAGGTCTGCACGTAATCAGTAAGCGCAGAATGACTCGACAAATCCTAATAAAATGTATTATGACCGCTTGTAGCTAATGTTCACCTAAGACGCAGCCTTTATTCACAGGAAGTGACCTTTGAACCACATTCAAACGAGAGCTCACCTGACGCGTCCATTCTAATATTTGTTTTGCCAGTACGGACTGTTAGAGTCACTGACAAATGCCATCAAATCCCCCCGATGTTTGCCTGCTGTGCTGCTATGTTACTGTAAAAGCTGTGAGGACTCAGACAAACCAACGCTCCGGATAGTAACTGGGGAGATTCCAGCAGAGGAATGTGTGAGCAATCTGGCCTGAGAGTGACGTCTCTTCACCCATCGCTGGATGCTCACACAGAGGCCCGGGGGGACAGATTTCCTTGTTGTGAGCCCCTGTTGACCCCCTTTTCTCCCCCCTCTCTCTCTCTCTGTACTCTGTCTTCTCCAAGTGCAGCAAACACAGCAGACGACTGCAGGCAGCTTAATTATATTTTGCCTTGAGAAGCAGAAACTCCAGCAGAACTCCTGGAAGACTAACCTGGCCTCAGGTTTGCTGCGTGTCAATTAATATGTGATGATTTGATTTAAAACGCCTGAAGGCCCCGTGAGTTTGAGACTCACTGTGCTGAGGTGGAGCAGTGTGCAGTTAAAGCCCCGTCATGAGGTGAACGGTGTCTCTGTCATTCGTACGTCTGCTCTCACACTATGTAACTTTGGGCTCCGGGTCGGGAGAAGTACGTAACGCTTTACGGCACTAAGTCACACACCACCAACTATTTCACTGATTCTGGTGAAACTGGATCATATTTTATGGAGAAAATGTTTTCTGGTTTTCCCTCTGATGTCCTCCGGCTGCTCCGCCTCAACTCTCTGTGATTTACAGAGTTTATGATGGACAGTGAAGTAAACTGCTGACAGCTGTAGCTGCTGTTAGCTCATGTTAGCTCAGTTTGTTAGCTGCTGTTAGCTAATGTTAGCTCAGTCTTTAAGCCGGGCTGCCCGGACTGTGAGTTTAGAGCACCGGGGGAGTGTTAGTGTTTGTACCACAGGAGGTTTGGACCACCGAGAAGAAGAAGAATTCTATGGACATAATGGCAGAGGAGAAGAGAGTGAAGAGGACGCTGACGGAGGAAGCTAAGAAGAGAAAAGGAGAGAGTGAGCGAGCAAGAAGCCGCCGGACAAGAGTAAATCTGGGACTGACTTTTAGTGGTTGGTGAGAGCTTGGTGAAATAAAAGGCTGAAAGACAGACGCCGAGCTGGGCTGACTGCTGTTGGACTAGTCAGTAATATTAGCTGCTGCTGTGTCTGCTGTTGGTGACCTGGTTGATGTTTGGCTGTTAGCAAAGTTGTCGACTCGCTAGTTTTTGATCAGAAGTAATGTAATCAGAAGAAATACTCGAGTACAGCTGAACATAGTTACACAGTGGGATTACACTCTGATCTATAGGAGATGTTTGTCTGGGTCCATGCACGGTGTGTTCAGGTCTGTGAAATAAATACACTGCATGGAAATAATAATAATAATAATAATAATAATAATAATAATAATAATAATAATAATAAATAAAGTTATTATAATTATTATAATTTCCATGTGTCCATCATGTCTTCATGTCATGTCGTAAACAGGAAACACTTCCCCGTGAGGTAAACAACAACAGCAGCAGAACAAAGAGCTGAGCATCATCATCATCATCATCACCATCATCATCATCATCATCAGTGTGTCTGCGTCCTCACCTTGAACTCCACGGACAGCTGCGGCGTGTACTCCAGCGTCCACAGCGCTCGAACCAGCGACGCCAGCTGCTCGGTCACCTCTCCCCTGTCGCTCCTCTGGCGCTCCTCTCCTCCTCTCACCTCCCCGTTCACCCTCCCGTGGCACACATCCGACCTGTACTGCTCCAGCCCGAGGTACTCGGCCAGCAGGTCCGTGTTGCTGAGGCACTGGACCACGGCGTTCATGAAGCAGGTGTTTCCGTGGTTCTTCAGCCCGAGCACCCCGGGGGTCTTATCGCCGTAGCACCACGACAGCCTGTCTTTCACCGAGCCGTGAGAGGAGGACACCGTGGAGCTCTTCTTCACGGTGCCCTCGTCTTTAAACCCCCCGGACGCGCTCTGCCCGAAGCCGCCGTCGTCGTCCTCCGCGTCCGGCGGATCCGCGTCGCCAAAGTGCGCCAAAGTGCCCAAAGTTTTAAGGATCCTTCCCATGAAATTCCCGAACGATCGCAGCGATTTCCTCCTGCTGAACCTCCCGGCTTTGTATTTCTTCTCCTTCCGCTTCGTCGTTTTGGGCTTCATGTTTTTTCTTACCTTGTTGTCCTTGCGGGGATCCATGGCGCTGACCGGACCGACACAAATGAAACGGGCTGTGGAGTCGCACCTGTCTGCCAGGCTGTCTACTCCTCCTCCTCCTCCTCCTCCTCCTCCACCTCCTCCTTCCTTCTCTCCACTTACCGCTGAGGTGGCACCGGCTCGGTGCCAATAAGGCACATGTTTCACTGATCCTCCTTTCACATCCCGGTAATAATTCCCGGTTCGGCGTGATAATCCGCGCGTTTTGACGGAAGGACCTGCACCGATGATCCGCGTCCTTCCTCCGACTGGCAGGTTCAAATCTTCCTCATCGACGGCTCTCTGCGCTTTGACTCTCTCACCACCGCTATGCCTCCTTCCCTCCCTCCTTCCCTCCCTCCTTCCCTCCCTCCTCTCCTGTCTTTGGGGCTACAGTGGAGAACTTTCTGTCAGACTTTGATTACAGTTCATCACAACACAAAGGTGGACACAAAGTTCTTTTCAGACAACCTCTGGACCGGCAGAGAGCAGAAAGTCCACTTGTTCATGAGACAGGGAACAAGGAAGTTGTTGTCTTTGGAAGGTGTCTGCCCCCTGTAGGACCAATCACAGCATCACCTGACTCCATCATCTGAGGGAGTCATCAGTAGATCCAAAACCTCAAACCAGAACCGGACCGCGTGGAGTCTGTCGAACACCTTTAATAAGTTTTTTTACCTCTTTAGTCCCTCATGGTGCAAAGTGTTCTCAAGATATGAAGAATAGAAATAGAATAAATTCATCATTGTCCATTAAAATGACATCATGTAGGTATAAAGACTAAAATAACCTCGTGGTTCCTCATGGTTCCTCGTGGTTCCTCGTGGTTCCTCATGGTTCCTCGTGGTTCCTCGTGGTTCCTCGTGGTTCCTCATGGTTCCTTGTGGTTCCTCATGGTTCCTCGTGGTTCCTCGTGGTTCCTTGTGGTTCCTCATGGTTCCTATAGTCCAGAAGTACATCAGCCATCAAGCTCCTCTTCTGTGGAACCAGCTCCCAGTTCTGGTTCTGGAGGCAGACCCCACCTGCTGGCTCAGGTCATCCCTTAATTCTGCTGCCGGAGGACTTCCCATGATGCACTGAGCTCCTCTTCTTCTCTCCATCTGAACACATTCGTGTCCCATTAATACATTACTAACTTAGCTTCTTCTGTGGAGTTTGGATCGTGGATCGTGGCCACGCTGAGATCAGGATTGTGGTTATCAATATTATTATTGTCGCTTTGCATCTTTGTCGAGTCTTTGTCAGCAGGAGTTTTCTCATGGGGGAGTTGTTAGAGCAGACCTGTTCTATATGGAAAGAGTCATGAGATAACTTCCTGTTATATTGATGCTATATAGATGAAATGCAGCTGAACTGAACCTATGATAGTGTATCTACCTGCACAGAGGCTCTACCTTTTCTTAGAACACCTCATCAGCACATAGACACATGTACCGTACCCTATAAATAGCCCGTCTGCTGTCTTCTTAATGCTGCTGCACAAAATGAAGTAAAATGGATGTTAGGGCACCATCCGTGCACGACGTGTTAGGTGCGTTTCTTTCGAGGATCAGCATCTTTTGTGCTTTATTCAGGTTCTAATCATCTGCGGCTTCATTTCACAGCTCACCGCTACTAAAGATTGAATTTAGTGAGCCAGATGTGGTGGATTTATTGAAATAGATCGTCCAATACTTCCATAATTTCTCCTGATGCTCTTTTTCCAGCATTGTTGGGAAACATTGTAAACAAAGTCCAAGTCAACGTCTTTATGAAGGTGACCCTGTGATCATCAGCAAAGACAGTGATCCAGGGGTGTTTCCAGACTTAGTTTGCTATTTTACTTTGGCGGGGAAGCCAGGCCGTTATTAATTATTTACATTAGCCTTTTGAACAACGGTGAGGAGGACAGGTTTAAATCAGACCGTCAGAGAGCCTCTCTGTTGCATGTTGCCTTCCCTCTTTACCCAGAATCCTCGAGGGAGTCGCTGCTGATAGATTAGCTGACAGCAGCCGTGTGCTGAAGCGTCCGAGTATCTGGGCCTCCTGCTCGCCTCCGCAGCAGACAGAAGAATCATATCTGTACATTTAATGTACTGTACAATGTAGCCTTGTTTTTGCATATTCATGGTTCATCTGCATCGAGGAAGTCTGTAGTACACCGTTAAATGTGACGAATACGCCACCAAGTCACACAGCACCGACTATTTCACTGATTCTGGTGAAACTGGATCATATTTTACGGAGAAAATGTTTCCTGGCTCTGGCAACAAATCACAACAAACAGATTTCTACTGTTTTTATTTTCCACTCTGAAATGTAAAAGTGAATTCTGCTCAGAGGAAACATTAAAGTTTGATTTTAAAGTGATTCATGTCACATTAAGAGGAAGGAGGAGGGTGGGGGAACCTCCACCTGAGGATGGCTCCGTCTGCGCTGGTGCTGATCAGGGTGCTGTTGTTGGAGCAGACCTTGATGCTGGTGATGCTGCCGCCGTGACCTTTTCCTATGTGGGTGACTACACCCTCCGCGTAGTCCCACACCTTCACCAGCTTGTCATCTCCACCTGTCGTGAAAAAAAGATGTTCCAACGTGTCAGGAACTTTCTTTTCAGATGAATCATACTGAAAGCACTCCGAGCAGCGACAGACGTGTGATGAGCTGTTACCTGTCACAAAGTATTTGCCGTCCTGCGTCACGTGCATGCCGTTGATGGCCCCGGACTTGGAGCCCTCCACTTCTCTGATGACTGTACCGTCGTAGACCTCCCAGTAGGAAACCTGAGGACGGAGTTAACACACTGAGGTGTAGCTGCAGGTGTGACATGCAAAACAGTCTCAACTCAGAACTTTGTCCACACTTAGACACTTCCTAAAGAGTCTTAGTGCGTTCATATCATCCAGGCTGGATGCTGTAACTCTCTTATCTTGTCCAGCTGTTGGTAGTGTTGGAGAGGAGGTCCTCTCTGAAGAGCTGGAGGTCTTCAGGAGGTTTGTGAAGGTAGAGAGGACGCCCTGATCTGGTAGGAACTGGTAGGACGTTCCACCAACGGGGAACAACAGACGAGAAAAGTCTGGATTGTCCTGAGCGTACGAGTCGTCGCTCATTGGAGGAGGTAACATATGTCTGTATGAGGACGTTCAAGAACCGCAGACTACTTTGTAGTCAGCGTTAGAGATTTGAATGTAATGTGGGCTGCTACAGGTAGACGGTGGAGCTTGATGAGCAGCGGGTAAGATGCAACCTTGTCACGTTACTAACAAGGTCCAAGAAACGAGGCCACATCAGCTGATTCAGACCTCCTCACACTGCTCCACAGCCTGGCTCATACATACATCTGTAACATGTCTGCTGACACTTTTATTCTCGGACTTTTAACCGTGTAAACTGTATTTTTTATTTCAGATTCTTTGTGTCTGTCTTTGTGAGACTGAAACGTGTTTGTTCATCACCGCCGCTCTTTGTGGAATATTTAAACATATATAAAGTGTGTGTCCTGATAACGTGCAGTCTCTTTCCTTACACCTTTTGACCGTTTCCTGTCGTTCTATTGGCTGACAGCACAGATGATGCAGCTGACTGCGCGTCTCTTTGTTGTCCTGCTTTTGTTCTTTAACATCATTATTTCCTATTTTGGTCATATACAACATGTGACCTCTCACTCTGCGTGGAAATGAGCGGTTTGATTCTGTCAGCCTATTTATACCCGCGTCCTTTAAGTTAAAGAACTGCATGGAAATGTGTCTCCGTATTATCAGCAACAAAGGTGTGACAGTATTCTTTCAGCTCATACAACATTTTAAATGTTTATTTAACTTAATGCTGCGGTTCATCAGAAAAACTCAAATTTCATTGGACAGGACGGTGTGATGTAATCTGAAGAGTAACTAGTAACTAAATGTGTCAGACAAATGTAGTGGAGGGAATACATCTCTACATCCCTCTAGGAGTAGTAGAAGTATAAAGCTTTACCAAACCTTTACTTGAGTAAATGTACTTAGTTACATTCCAGCTCTGCCTCTCTCTCTCTCACACACACGTATTGAAGTTTGCTGATCGTCTCTGGAGCTCTGCAGCTGTCACAGCATCACAAAGGGACGCTGTTAGCTCGAGTTATTTATAGCCACCGTCGAACCTTTCTTCTTATTTATAAGAGGAACCTGACGACGTCTTCAAAGTCAGCTCCCGTGAACGGACGGACGGACGGACGGACGGGTGGATGTGATCATTAGAATCATGCAATCAAGTGTTAAAACCACAAAACATCGAATCCTCACACACTCAGATTCAAATAAAAAGCTGAAAATATGCAGACGCAGTGCATCAGACTGTCATTGTAGATCTCAGACTGTAGTTTCAGTCATTTACTGTTTGTGCCCAGTAAATGACTGTAAACCATTTCACAGAGGTTTACTGTGTCAAAAACTACAGTAGTTATAGTTACTGTAAAAATTACAATAACCAATGATGTCACTGTGACTTTACAGTAACCGGTTTACAGTGCAGTTGGAGACAGCTGAATATTCGTGTTGTGTTGTTTTAGTCATGTGCTGCCGGACTGTAACAGCCTTACTGATGCTGCTGCGGACAAACCACGTCCAGACTAACCTGTGAACGTGTTACAGACTCTGTCTATCTGAAGGTAAAGTTCATGTTACACAGAGCTGCTCAGAATAAGGCCAACATTTATAAAATGTCTCAGACAGGATTTCATTTCTGTGCACAGAGCCGCCGTGCCTCTAATGCGTTAAAGGAGGGGAAATGTAATCTCACACAGACGTATCAAATACTGTCGGAAAGAGGGAGAGAGGAACAAAAGGCTCGCTGAGAGAGAGAAGAATCTTATTTATAGTTGCAGAAGTGTTTTTCTCTGGACTACAAGCCACAGGAACATTTCTGTCTCGCACGGTTCGGTTCGTTCACGTGGAAAGACTTACTGATATTATTTCCACCAAATAACTTTGCAGACTATAATTTAGAAAAACAGCCACGAGCAGAGGGGATCATTACAAACGACAAACACAGCTCGCAGCTCAAATTCAAATAAATGAGGACGCAGCGACAACATGCAAATCCTCCAGTCTAATGTGGCTAACAACAAACAGAAGAATACCACCAATGAGATCAAAATCATGCTTTATATGCACACACACATACATGTCTATAAATATATGTATGTGTCGTCTCCGTCTCTTCCTCGACCTCTCCCCTCGTCCTCGTCTCATTTCAGCAGCTTATTGAAGACTCCCACCTGTGCGAGGCGTCTCGGTCCATCTGTGTTCGCTCTCTCAGCCTCGGCCGACAACAACACGCGGGCCGCCAGGAAATTAATTACATGCAAGGCGAGGCGAACGCGACCAGAGGACGGCCACATTGGCTACGGATTAGCATCTTCATGCTAACGAGTCCGACAGCTTCTTTTGTTCATAATGTGTTATTCATCATCGTGAGCTCTAACTTTCCATGTTCCTTATTGTTTCAGCCCTTTGGAGGAATTATCGTGGACGTTATCGACTCAGCACGAAGACGAATGATCGTGTTGTTCAGCGGACTTTTAACCAGGAACCTGATTTAACTCCCCGTCAAGAAAAAGAGGGAGACTGAAGAGAAGAAGAGAAGTCTGTGATAAAGTCTGACCTCCTAAAACCAAAAAACATCCAGAAGAAAACACACGGCGCTGACTGAATCGACTGGGAATATTAGCTCCCTCATCGGGCTGGTCTTGGTCTGTCTGGTCCTGGTCTTGTCTCGGCCTCAACACTGTCATGTTTTGCTGCTGAGAAATATTTTACAATGAAACGACGTCAGTCATCAACAAAACCATCAAACGAAACAAAGACTAAACCCTCACATGACGCCTCACGTCGCTGCTATGCAGATGACACGCAGCTCTATCCGTCATTTCCACCCGATGACCCAAACCTCCGACACACCAAGACATCGACATCAGAGTTGACTCCCTGTCCATTGTGAGAAACTCAGACACCGACCTACTTGAACGTCCTCATACAGACATATGTTACCTCCTCCAGTGAACGATGACTCGTACGCTCAGGACAATCCAAACTTTTCTGTCTGTTGTTCCCGTTGGTGGAACGTCCTACCAGTTCCTACCAGATCAGATCAGGGCGTCCCTCTCTACCTTCACAGACCTCCTGAAGACCTGCAGCTGTTCAGAGAGGACCTCCTCTGCAACACTACCAACACCTGGACATGACACATCTGTCCCTCTACAGCTGTGACTGCACTAACAGTCCTCGTCACACTGGTTTTCACTTGTTGTGAGTCTCTTTGGATAAAAGCTAAATGACTAAATGTAACCACCATCATCATTCTTGATAAAGTATCTCATTCAAACAACCTCTCCCTGACCTTCCACTTCCCTCGTCTCCGCCCTCCTCCTCTCTGATCGGTTAACTTTCTGTGAATTTGCTCACAGATGCATGCTGGGATGTGATGAAGGCTTGGAGTAAGAAGAGGAGAGAGAGAGAGAGAGAGAGCAGAGCGATGGTGTTTGTTCTCCCAGACAGAGCGCCTGTGTCCTGGGATGAGCAGATGGTGGATCTGGCTGGAGCTCGGGCGGCACAGGCAACATCCGCAGGAAGGCACGAACACCACAGCAACCCCCCCACCACCACCCGTCTACCTCCGCCCGTCCCTTTTCCTCACTCAGCACATCCACGGCGCTGCGTTAATCAGTACAACTTGTCCTCGCCTCTCAGTGTGCAGGGGAGGCGGCAATATGGGTTTTAGTGTGTGGCCGGGTTCGAGGGGTGAGGATGCACAATCAAGGAAACGAGCGCTTCACTCTGCCGCTGTGAACTCCTGACCTTCTGTGCAGGAGCGGTGCAGAGTTAATCAGAATTACTCCGAAAATAACAGACTTTAAAGGGCGGCTGAGTGTTTTTGTCACGGCGACTCGCAGCCAACACAATGGCTTAATTATGTTGAGCTGAGAAACAAATTACAAGCTTTTCAAACTAATCTGTGGACAAGCAAGTGTGTGTGTGATTGTGCAAGTCGTCTGTGATCTGAGCAGAGCGGCGGGCTTTTCTCTCAGGCACACTGACTGCAGATTATAATAACAATAACAGCATAATGAGACGTCTAGATTACGACCGCTGAGTGCCGCCGTCTCTTTGCGCCCTGAGGGATCGCCAATCATTACAATCACTGCACTTTCCCCCGTGAGGCCCGACCGCAGGTTTGACGCCTTCATACAAGTCAGTGTGTAAAACCACCAAAACAAATGTGAAAGTCTCCAGGAAACAGGAGGTAGTGCAACGTTATTCCCTGTTGGTCTCAGAGGCTGTGCTCCAACCCCTGCCTGCTAACGGCAGATTCAATTAGCAGCAGTTAATTAGCGGTTTGCTGCTTTAGCCACGCCCCCTCAGTGCAGGATGACATCATCAATAACTTTTTCTGGTTTATCAGGAAATGACAAACTCTAAAATACCATGAAGAACACCTGAACACACTGAACACACTTCATGAGGACTTCAAAATGAAGATACATGTCTGATTAGAATTGAAATAAAATAAATAAATGAGTTAAAGCGTCAACAGTCTCAAACTCACCTTTCTGTCGGTGCCACTGGTGATGATCTGGTAATCCTCTGGGTGGTAGCACACCGTCCGGAACATCGTGTTTCCTATCACCATTTGAAGACTCACAAAGCGCCTGCAGCAAGTTTCAAAGTTTGACACAAAATAAGCACAACCTGTAAGAAACACACACCTGAACAACTCTGAAGAAGAACGAACGAAGAGCACATGCTGAAGACTTCAATCCGCAGTGAACAAACGTGACCACTGTCAGAGTTTTTTCTCCTCGCAGGATTAAAGGATTTAAAGCTCTCTTCATAAAGAGTGAACTGCATTTCTTCCTGCTGTTTCTCTCTCGTTACAGCTCACACCTGAAGGCAGCACTCTCTAATTTGCGGCTACCATTAGCGGTTATGTCTGGTGTTTTGTATGAAAACATGTGACAAGAATAAAGAGTGTGAAGAGGAAACACGCTGCATGACGTCGTCGCGCTCGGGTCACTCACACTAAGTCCCAGATGATGCAGGCGCCGTCCGAGCTGGCGGTGACACACTCTTTGTCGTCGCTCTTGATTTTGATGCAGGACACGGTGGCTTTGTGCTCCTTCATGGTCTCCAGCAGCTGATGGCCACGCGAGTGCAGCATCCAGACACGCACCTGCAACAGGTGAAGCACAAAATGCTCACAGGATGGTGGTGCTCGTGTGTCTGTGTGTCTCTGAGGAGAACACTGAACATGTTGGATGATGGAGGTGTGCACTCACCTGGCCCTCTCCTCCTCCACTCACGATCCTCTTGCAGTTCCTGGTGCCGGCGATGGCGGTCACGCCCATCCTGTGCGCGTCGTGAATCATAAGCATGAGCCGACCGCTTCCGTGCGAATATGCGAATGTTCCCGTCGTTCCACGCTGGAAGAAATCAATGAAACCATTTTTTTTTCTCTTTCTGCGTCACCGAGGAACAGAAACGACTGAACGACAGTGTGTGTGTCTGACCGCTGATGATGCTGTGTCCGTCAGCCATGACCTCCAGAGAGTTGCAGGTCATGTTGGGTACAGTGATGCGCAGCAGCTCTTTGGGTTTGTCGATGTGCCACAGCCTGATGTCCTCCTCAGAGCACGTCGCGAATAATTCAGAGGATCCACTGGAAGAGAAACAAAGTGAGGACAGAGACGTGCTGACATCAGTTACTCAGGTGTACAACAGACAGACAGGTGACAAATTAAAGGGGAATGAATGAAGGTGCTGCTGCTGCTGTTGTATGAAGTTATGAGGCTGTATCTTCGATTTCTACCTTTACTGATATAACTATGGTGGACAAAATATTAGAAACACTTCAGAAAAACGTCAGCCTCTTTTACTGCCTCGTCTGATTTTCTCCTGAGTTTATTCACTTATTCTGACATTTGATCATTGTAAAGCTGAATTTTATTCATTTGCATATTATATTTTATTTATATTGCATATTTGACTTTGAGACTCTTCATGTTGGTTTTTCTTTCATTTGTCACCTGAAACAGTTTTTTAGTTTGTGATGGACCAACGTGAGATGAGCGTGTGTCACCCTCTAGTGACGCAGTGAGGTACTGCAGCCGTGATGGGCGATAAACAGGGTACATCCAGCTCCTCACGGCAGAGATCTGTCTGCCTGTCTGTCTGTCTGCCTGCCTGTCTGTCTGTCTGCCTGTCTGTCTGTCACTTACGAACATATGGCCACGTCCTTCACGGCGCTGCTGTGGCTGGTGGAGATGAGTTCAGGTTTGAAGTCGTCATAACTGAAGCGGTACATCTCAGCGGCCTCCGTCCCGACAAAGAACTGCTGGCCCTGCCCTCTGATGGCGATGGAGGTCACGCCCTTTTCCAGCTGGACCTCCCTGACGCGTGAAAAATAAATTATAATGTTATGATAAGTACTGTTACCCAGTCTGATCTATGTTCAATGCATGATTCTGGTGATACAGTCGTGTGACTCACTTTAGAGTTTTGAAGTTAGTCCTGGAGCACAGAGTGAAGGTGCCAGATCCAGATCCTACAAGCAGGTCTCCAGACTTCAGGATCCTGAGCACACTGACACCCTGCACACACACACACACACACACACACACACAAACACACACACACACAGAAGGTTTTTAGTTTGATTTTTTAAGGTGAGGACAGAGAGAGGAGGAGGAGGAATCAAACCCAGGCTGCTGCAGTAACACAGGGAACAAACTTCAGGTGAGCTACCAAGGTGCCCTGAGTTTTAATACAGACGGCTGAAATGACCTTCAGAGAGCCGGATTATGACCGCGATGACCTACCAGGCTGTACTTCTTCTTAGCTGGACCACAGTCACTGAGGAGCCCCGTCCTCAGGTTGATCTTCATGATGTCTCCGCTGGTGGTGCCACAGAAAATGAACTGGTCGTCCTCTGAAATCTGAATATTCATACAAACAGTGAGCGACACGACCATAACTGTGCCACCAAAAACACGGCTTTGCAAAACTCTGACAGGCGCCGTACCTCGATACA
Source organism: Miichthys miiuy (assembly GCA_036365135.1). Taxonomy (NCBI): domain Eukaryota; kingdom Metazoa; phylum Chordata; class Actinopteri; family Sciaenidae; genus Miichthys; species Miichthys miiuy. The sequence goes on along the minus strand of CM071602.1, from coordinate 3,969,972 downwards.
TTTCACGACCCTCTTCAGCTTGCCGGTCTGACACTCGGTGTGCCGGATCTTCCTGTTGAGGAGGTCCAGCTCCCAGACCCGCAGCGTCCCGCTGCCCAGAGACAGAGCAGCGAGGTGAAAACACTGTGAACAATGAGACTGATAAACATGGCAGCACACACACACACTGACTCACTTCCCAGCAGAAGCAAAGATGTTGTCGCTCTTGTTGGAGTACTGCACGGTGAGGCAGTGTCCGGCGCTGTGGGCTGAAGCCGGGCTCCCACAGATGGCCTGCTTGGTCTCGATATTCCACACCACGATGCTGGAAACACACAAACAGACACATTCAGCTCTGAAATGTTTGTTTTACTCACAAACTCTTCAGTAACATCGAGCATATCCTCAAACTACTCATGAGTTTGCCTGATGGTGTTTACCTGCCGTCATCCTGACCACCGAGGGACACCAGGTACTTGTCGTTGGGAGAGAAGGCCAGCGCCTCCACCTTAGCTTTGTGGAGCTCCAGCTGGGCGTAGGTTGTTCGCTGTGCGTAGTCCCAGATAATCACCAACGCCTGCGAAGACACGTTTGTTCAAACTGTCACAGGCGAGGCTGTAAATGGATTCAATGATTGGAAATGTATCGTAACCATGGTTACCTGGAAGCCCATGAAGTTGACCTGTCCAGAAGCGATGTACGCTCCACTTTTGGACACTGAGACACAGGACACGTTGTTGGTGTGTCCACAGAGGAACTCCTGTTTGCCGTCTTTGATCCTCTTCAGGACGATCCTGCAGCCCAGAGGATAGACCAGGTGCTCTCTGTCGGGGTGGACTCTCAGGCCGGAGGTCACATGACCTGATGAAACACAGTGTAAACTTTAGTTATTATATCACAACGTTCATGCAAACGTTCAGCCCAAAGAGTGAAAACAGAAATGTATAGAATGAACAGAAGTCTGTAAAAATGATAGATACATAAATAAATAAATAAAATGTGGCCGTCCAATCATAAATAAAAGACAATAAAACTATATTAAACACAAAAGATAAAAAACAATAATAACAGTAAAATGTTTAAAAGTAAATAAAAGTGCACGTGTAGCATAGCATACCATAGCATAGCATAACATAGCATAGCATAACATAACATAGCATAACATAACATAGCATAGCATAGCATAGCATAACATAACATAGCATAGCATAACATAACATAACATAACATAACATAACATAGCATAAGATTTAACATTCTCAGATGTAAATGGACAAATATAAACTATTGTTTATCTATTTGTGTCTCTTGTTGGATGAGCAGACAGCAGTAAAGTGCAATATAAAATGTTTGTTAACAGACACTTTGTTCTGACACCTCTTCATATTATCATTAGACTAAAAATCCAGCTAGCTAGTTGATTCACAGTTAGACGTGTAAAGTTTAAAAACTCACCATTGAAGCCGATAACAGCTTCCAGGTGGAGCTGAGGCTGACTCTGTGCTTCCAGAGCCATGCTGAACATATAACTGTGTGTAAGACGTTTATATCTCTGTGTTTTCACCGATAAACCAACGTTAACTCTTTAACCACTAACACCAAACAAACGTTACCTAGCAACGGCCCGGGCTCTGAGCCACGCTGATTGGTCGGTGACACGTCCCTGCTGCCTTCACGTACACTCGAATTTTTTTTATATCTCCAAACGGTTGCGCATCAAAACGAAGATAATTAGATAAATGAGGGGAATTATGAGAATAGCTAATTAGGTAATGTTAAGAGACACATGTAGTAAGACACAAACACAAGAACAACTATAATATTAATACATTTTACCATGTTTTCACTCTTTCTTTACAAGTTTGTAAAAACAGAACAGGTGTGTTATTAAATGCAACATATTTTATTTAATATTTCTATTTTTCCATATTTTACCAAAAACAGACTGTCTAAAACCTGGACGTAGTCTCTGAGACGTCCCCGCAGACTGTCTAAAACCTGGACGTAGTCTCTGTGACGTCCCCGCAGACTGTCTAAAACCTGGACGTAGTCTCTGTGACGTCCCCGCAGACTGTCTAAAACCTGGACGTAGTCTCTGAGACGCCCCTCAGACTGTCTAAAACCTGGACGTAGTCTCTGAGGCCCCCGCAGACTGTCTAAAACCTGGACGTAGTCTCCGTGACGTCCCCGCAGACTGTCTAAAACCTGGACGTAGTCTCCATGACGCCCCCGCAGACTGTCTAAAACCTGGACGTAGTCTCCGTGACGTCCCCGCAGACTGTCTAAAACCTGGACGTAGTCTCCGTGACGTCCCCGCAGACTGTCTAAAACCTGGACGTAGTCTCCGTGACGTCCCCGCAGACTGTCTAAAACCTGGACGTAGTCTCCGTGACGTCCCCGCAGACTGTCTAAAACCTGGACGTAGTCTCCGTGGCCCACACAGACTGTCTAAAACCTGGACGTAGTCTCCGTGGCGTCCACACAGACTGTCTAAAACCTGGACGTAGTCTCCGTGGCGCCCTCACAGACTGTCTAAAACCTGGACGTAGTCTCTGTGACGCCCACACAGACTGTCTAAAACCTGGACGTAGTCTCCGTGACGTCCCCGCAGACTGTCTAAAACCTGGACGTAGTCTCTGTGACGTCCCCGCAGACTGTCTAAAACCTGGACGTAGTCTCCGTGACGTCCCCGCAGACTGTCTAAAACCTGGACGTAGTAAACATGTATACACATTAAGGCGGTCACACTCAATGAAAACATGAAAGTTTATTGGTGCTTGACAGATTTTGGTTTAACTCACATTTTTATCTGCACAAATAAAAACACATTACTTGAATATTTCAGACTCATTGTGTTTCTATGCAGTGAACTACAGCACTATGGAATACATGTTTAATACATGTGGAGTATCACTCCACCATATATATGACACACACATCAATATAAAACAAAACTGCTGCTGCGCACAGTGACACAGCACTTTTCTGCTCTGAGTCAGCAAACATCAATGTGATGATGTGAAAAAGAAATGTCTGTTTTTGGCTTTTAACGGTTTATGATGGCAACAAAAGTCAAACTATCGTTTATGAAATGCAGGAAAATCAGTGAGCTGCACAGAGAATATGTCTAATCTACTTCTGACGGACGCCTCGTCAAACAGCATGGAGCAGATCGAGCTGACAGGAAGTCAGACACAGAAACGGTTTGATTTTCAAAATAAAACACCTGTGCAGACTCCAGATCGTTAAAAACAGACGATGTCGTACTCTTCTTACTCATCAACAGATCTGAACAAGCTGACAAAGTTTGGTGGTCAGAACGTTTCTGAAGCTGTTCAGGGGTACGAGTGAGGTAGTGGATTACATCAGAGTAATCTGAAAGCAGATATTTAGTGAAGACTGGAGACTGTTTATCGTACGGCTGCAGAGACTCGTCAGCGTTTCATTGAGTGTTATCTTTAATGCACGTCAAATAAGAGTTCAGAGCTCAGAGGAACTTTGGTTGTGACAGATCTTCTGAGAGGTGAAGACACGAGCAGCTTCAACATGAGCTCTCATTCAGCCCGTGGCTCCAGGATTCACAGAGTCTCCTTCAAAACTGGACCTGTCTTTGCTCGTGTCCATCGACATCTGTCTGTGCGTGTGCGTCCTCCGGTGTCGGCTCAGAGAATGACTCCACGAGAACCTGCGACCGCAAGTGAGGCACAGGTACGGCCTTTCTCCCGTGTGCGTCCGTTGATGTTTGGTCAGCGACTTGTAGCGCGTGAAGGTCGCCCCACACTCGTTGCAGATGTACTTCTCGGACTTAATGTGGACGTTCTGCTCGTGTTCCTTCATGTTGCCGAGCTGCGAGAAGCCTTTCCCGCACACAGGGCAGAGGTGTGGTTTCTCTCCAGAGTGGGTCAGTCCGTGGATGTTCAGATCCTGCCGTGAATAAAAGCCCTTCTCGCAGACGATGCACTTGTACGGCCGCTCGCCCGTGTGGCTCCTCATGTGTCGCTTCAGCCCCTCCGAGCGGGAGAAGCAGCTCTCGCACAGGCTGCACCTGAACGGTTTCTCCCCCGTGTGCGAGCGGAAGTGTCGCCGCAGCTCCGACGCCTTGAAGAAGCACATCCCGCAGTCGGTGCAGCAGTGAGGTTTCTCGGGCTGCTCCTCGTGCGTCTTCTCGTGCGCTTTGCAGTGACCCGACTCTGCGAATCCTTTCCCGCACACCGCGCAGGTGAAGGGCTTCTCGCCGGTGTGCATCCGCTTGTGTCGGACCAGCTTGTTGAGCTTGCTGAACGTCTTGGTGCAGTACGAACACTGATGAGGCGCCTTGGGTTTCTTCGAGTGCGTGCGCTTATGTCTCTCTAACTTTGAAGGCCTGTTGAAGACTTTCCCACAGTCGGGACACGGGTGCTTGTTAGTCCGACTGTGGCAGTTCTGGTGTCGGATCAGCTTCTCTTGTTGTGTGAAACTCTTCTCGCAGTGCTGACACTGATGAAGAGTCTTGGGCTTCCTCGTGTGGACGGGTTTGTGCCTCTCGAGCTTCGACGGCCTGTCGAATACCTTCCCGCAGGTGGAGCAGGGGTAGCTCTTGTCGGGTACGCCGCCCTCTGGCCGCTTGGAGCTCTCGGGATCGGTGGCGGTCGAAGCATCGTTGGAGTCAGATTCTGAGATGACCTTCACCACAATTTCGTCTGGACCTGAGGAACAGTCACATCAATCAATTTTCATCACCACCCACCCCGACGCCCCGTCCCCTCATACAAAACCAGCGTCTCCTGACACCCAGGGTTTAGTGAAACTTTAATAAACATTCAATCTTCTGCAGCCAAACACTTTTAGAAACTCTCTGTTACTGATTTATTATCTGAGAGCTGAAGTAGAAAAAAACAGGAACTCTTACTTTCCTCTGAAGACTCTGTTTTAGGGACAGATGCAGCGTCCGGGCCCATGACTGCAGCCTGTTCACCTGTTCACGCACACACACACACACACACACACACAGACACACACACACACACACACACACACACACACACACAGAAATTAGCAGACGACCATGATCAGTTCTGTATTGTTCATATATGTGATGAAGTATAACTGTCTTTACATAAACAAACTATCCTGACACACTTTAGATTTCTGTCTGTCTGAGGATGATTTCAGGACACGCAGCTCAGTCTTTAGTAGTTTCAGTCTTATTTATCTTAGTGTATTCATAATATATATATATATATATATATATATATATATATATATATATATACACACACATATATATTTATATATGTTATATTAAAGTATTCATACTGTATATATTTATATATATGTAATAGTATTCATGTACTGCTCTGTTGTTTATCTCTGTACGTTACAGAGTAATCCGTTACTCTGGTACTCTCAGTATTGTGTGATAAAGTTGAATCACAGCTCACAGACAGTCAGTTGATGTTACAGACTGAATCTGTATGTAAATGACCCGCACACACACACACACAGTCACGGTTCACGCACACTCTTCCTCAGCTGACGCGGGTTTAGCAGTTTGCGGGTCGATGTTTGTTGTTATCTAGGCTAACGTTAGCTGCTAACTGGGCTAAAGCTAACGCCGTTAGCTGACAGAGCCGCGTACGATGAACCGGCACAAACAAGATGAAGTCCCACCTGTGAGAGGATCCTTCAGGCCGCGGCTCGTCACATCTTCAGCCCGCAGAGGTTTAGATCCAACAGCCCTCCGGGTAAAGCTAAGCTAACGCTAAGCTAAAGCTAGCTACAGTTAGCCTGCTCATCAAGCTACAGCGGTGATGTGTGGTGCCTTCAAGTGCCCCACGGAAATTCAGATATTTGGCCCTTGAGGAGGAAGACTTGTCATTTGTTGCTCTATTATTTAACTATTTATGCTTTAAGTACATGATTTATGTTGTGGTATTATAATTATGTTGTGGTATTATAATTATGAGATGCAATGTACGTAGCACGTATTTTTTAAATTTCAAAATAAAATGTCGACAAAGTTAATCAATAACCATCAATACAAGTTTACAATTCCTTTTTCTTTATCTCTTTTATCCACATTTTTCTGTATCTTATCACAACAAACAGACAAATAATAATAATAATAAAATAATAATAAAAAGTTTTCCATGTTTAAATGTTCTTTAAAATAGTCCCAACAGTCCTTGAACGCAGCAAAAGGTTTTAAAATGGGTCGGTTTATTTTTGGTAGGTAGAACCGGACCCCATCCCGAGTCCAGTCTGTGCTGCTGGGTGTAATTCAGGTCAAACACAAGTATTATTATGTGTATACTGTGTATGGGCTAGTAATCACAGCAAACATGCTTCATACACATATTTACAGACATACATACCCTCAATAATACACATGTTGACAATTCAAGATGATGAAATGATGAAGAGTTAAATAAATAAATAAAATTCAGTCTCATTTTTTGCTCCATTACATGCACAGTACAAACATAATGTTTATAATAAATCACATAGACGGACTGAAAATAGTTTCATTGTGTATCAAATGCAGCTAAACTGTAAAAACAGTGTAGAAGAGGTCTTTACAACAGACTACAACCAGCCCTACAGATTCAGATCATCCTTTAAACGTCCAGTGGGTCAGATTTGCAGAATATAATCTTCATAACTCTGTTTTCATTAGTGTTTAACAACCTAAAAATATCATTGTCTCTGTCACGTCACGGCCTGTGGATCTTTGCGGGATCCATCAAAAATAAAACAGCCGTTCATTCTCTGATGCTGACCGTGGAGCTTCTGGTGGGGTTTCAAACTACAGGACGGCCGCGGCGCACGCAGAAAGCATCACATCCGTGCCCGGTGGAATTTGGCCTTTATGTTTTTGTGACTTTCATAACTACGGACTGCGCAGGTCCTCTTCCACGGGGTCCGCCATCGTGAAACGCCATGTTTCTACAGTAGCCCAGACCAGACAAACTAAGACTCTACAAAAGGTCTGTCAGGGCCCACACAGCAGAACCCTCACACTGCAAACTGTATAGCTGCATGTTTCCATGAGGCGGGTCCACAGTTCACAGGCTTGTAGAGTCCAGTAAGACAGTGAGGCTATACAGATCAACCTAACGCGTAGACATGTAAGTAAAACTCACTCAGCTGCTTTACAATGTACACAAGTCCAGTAACACAGCACAGAGCGACCCGGTCGTTCTGCTGTTATTTTACTGAGTGGGGAAACTGGGAGAAAGGGAGATGGAGTTCTGGATGCCCCACACTTCCAGTGCCTGAATCTTGAAATGTCTCTTGCACAGTGGGATGCTCTTGAATGTGTCACAAGGCTCCGAGCATCCTCCCTCCAGGTCTTCCTGTAGGCAGAGCGCATGGCCGCCATCACCACCTAAAAGAGGACACATACATGAACGTTAACCAACCGACAGAGCTGCTGTGTTCTTCTAACGAAGTGTTCAGCTGACGTACCAATGATGAGCTGACTGTCGCTGCCTGCTATGAACATGGAGGCTTCTTGCTCCTTGGGTCTCTTCGGCTCTTTGGCAGTCATGGGTTCCTCTGATGGGGCAGTGAAGGGGATCGTCAGGTAGCTGGGGTCTTGGGGCGTCCCGGCAGGACAGGTCAGAGTCGTGGTGGAGGTGATGGGGCAGCAGCTCCGACTGGATATCTCACATGAGGGACCGCTGTTCGCTCGAGGAAGCTGAGGGGAAGCTGTCCTGGTCATGATGTTGACCATAGCCTGCTGGTAGCGCTCCATGTTGGGACGGAGCTGAAAGAGTAAAGCATGTTTCACACTTGATGTGGTTTAATACTAAACTACTAAAAATACTCCACACGTTACAGCATGTGTGATGTCTCACCGTGAACACAAAACACTCTCCAGTTCCAAAATATGTGAGCTCATCCGAGTCATGCTTTCGTCTTTCTGTCATATCTGTTGACAGGAAGGCGCCAAAGACCTGAGAAATGAGAATATTTCAGTACCATGGAAAATTTATTTCATAAACGCTGATTCCAAAAAGGTTTGGACGCTGTGCAAAACTTTGACAATCCTCTTCGACCTTCAACCCAAATGAACTTTGTTTTTTGTAAATATTCACTTGTTCTTTCAATAAAGTTTTGAGAGGATCAACAAAACACTAAAAAAAACACCTGTCTGAAGCTTCCACAGGTGAACAGGTTCATTGGTAACAGGTGATAGTATCATGAACCTTGAAAGTCTCAGCTGTTCACATGAAGGACGGTGCGAGGTTCAACACCTTCAGCGTCTGTGGACTCACAGTCTGAATGAATTTCTGGATTTCACCGTCTACAATCCAGAATCTCATTCAAAGATTCAGAGAATCAGAGAAATCTCTGCACGTGAGGGGCAAGGCCCAAAACCAACACTGAGTGTCCGTGACCTCCGACCCATCAGGCAGCAGCATCTACAGATGAAGTTCAGACTCTACCATGCAGAGAGAGAGACAGATATCAACCACATCCAGAAACACCGCACACTTCTCTGGACCAGAACATCTGAGACCGACTGACAGGAAGTGGACTGACGGGTCCAGACTGGTTTTCATTGACGTTGAGTCCTCTGAGATAAATTTACATTTTACAAAGCATCCAAACTTTTTTTTGCATTCAGGGTTGTAAAAGCATCAAGACATCGAAGGAAAGTGTATCCATGATTAGAGACATACATATTTATGTAATATTTATTATTATATCTGGCATTACCTCTTCATCCACAGTTTTGATAATCAGAACCACCGGCTCGTGTCCCTCCGCATGTGAATAGAATCTGTACAAAGACAAAAACATGTTGTCTTTAATTAACTGAGATATTTATATCTGCTGTATCTGTTGCTCACACTGTCAAACAACATTTGTTTATTTGTGTTCATTTGTATAAACTTGCTGTATAAAAAAATCTGTAAATTTATGGAAATTAACTTTTTACAGGAGATTTCTGTTTTTTAAAATAGCACACAGAAAACTGTAAATTTATGGACATAATCTGTAAATTAATAACCTAACTGTTATTTTAAGTATTATGCCAATAATGATAAAGGTATACAGTTATTTCTCATTTTTGTACAGAATAAATACTACATCATTTATACAGTTTTTGCCATCTTAAATTACATATAAATTTCTGTAAAATAACAGTACTTATCTGTAATTAAATGTGTGTTTGACTATAATAATAAAAACCTTTTCTGCAAAACCATGACTGAAATTTTCAGTAAATTTATTTGAATTAAGATATTTTACTTTAATTTTACAATTTTTGTTTGGCAGCCCCTGCTGACAGTCTTTTGACCTTTTTTTTGTTTGTTTGTTTGTTTTTTTACAGTGTAGTTGTACACTGTATATATATATATATTTGTGTACACGCTGGTCAGTTGTTTAAAATTCAACACAGATATGAGAGAAAAGTGTCAGTAATAACCTCGACGGTGTGTTACAAAATAAAAGACACTCCGTTAAGGATTAGTTCTTTCAGCTTGAGTTAGTTTTCTACATAAACAACATTCGTCACTGCTGAACTGTAAGTCACTTGACTTTCACCCAAAGCAAACATGTTTACAGTGAAAACACTCGCCTCTCTCTGTTATGTAACTCAACTGGGGACTGCTGGGACGTGCTGTTCAGCACTCGTTGATCCATAATGACCTTACATTTCATAAAACACGTATTAACAGACAAAATTAAAAAAGATGTGAAGACTTTTGGTGCATGAAAGAAACTCACGAAGCGAGACTTCTTCCGTGTTCGGCCGTATTAAACAGCCTGATGGGGCTGAAAAGGGCAAATCGCTCAGGTATCCAGGCCCAGATGACTCTCATCCCGGTCGCCGTCACAACGTTGGAGGTGAAGTTGTTAAAGTCCACCGTCTCAACCACCTGCCTTTGGGAACAAGAAACAGCTGTGATGAGAATATGAAACTGACATAACATACAGTCAGAAAATTAAAGGTTCTTCGAAGGTTCTTTAAGGAGCCACGAGCAGCTGAAGCTCCTCTTCATTTAGAGGATGATTCTTCACAAACTTTATGCAAAGGACTAAAGGTTCTTCATCTTAATTGGTGGGTAACAGCATTAGATTATGTTCATTCTGGGTTCATCTGCAGATGATTTTCTCAATGAATCGTTCAATATTTTAGTTGATAAAACGTCAGAAAACTGTAAAATATCCGTCACGAATTCACAAATCCCAAGCAAGCACCTTTAAAGGTTCTAAAAGGGTTCTCGTTGAGCTTAAATGGTTCTTCTATTGCATCAATCCAAAGTTCTATTGTTCTATTTCTGTACTAACCCACCTCTTCTGGTGTATGCTGACCCCTTTTTGCATGAGGGAGTCCTTATTGGCGTTGAACAGGAGGTTGAGTTCCCTCCGCATGGCCATGGGAATCTTGAAGGCCCTCTCCAGAAGCTTCTCAGCCGTGCAGTGGCGTGCTATGCTCTGCACGAACCTCTTCATATCCGTCCTGAAGTCCTCCACGTCCGCCACTCTGGATGACACGGACACTTTGTACAGGCTGAGCAAAGCCAGTGCCACCCTGCAGGATGATTGTGAAATATACTTAAAGTCATGAGAAACCAACACGCCCAGATCAAATGTGACAGCACAGCAGCAACAAACCTGTAGAGGACCTTGTAGCCTTCCAATAGGTAGACATCGAGCACTCTGATGGCATACGTGAAGGGAAGGTCAGCGAATATCCACATGATCCAGTCAGAGTAAAACTCAAAGAGGTTCTGGTGAGAGCTGGCGATCAGCTTCCGGATCCCTCTGCAACATCTGTTAGCGAGGTCTCCAAAGGTCATACAGGAGGCGCGGTAGGTGAGGAAGGTCTGGTCGATGTAGCGCTTGTTGGGGTCGTTGTAGCAGATTAGTCGGGACACGCTGTGGAAACACTCGGCTTCGTCCTCGCTGAAGTGGAGGATGAGGGAAACCAGCTCGGGCAGGATGGGGCAGAAGTTCATGTCTGGGAAGTATTTGCTGAGGCAAAGGAGGATCTTTTTGACTGAGTTCAGGCCGGCTTTGTTGAGACAGTATCTGAATAATGAAAGAAAAAGCAACAGCTGGTCAGAATCCAGTCAAAGAACATTTTTTTGTTCTTAAAGCTTTGACACAACACTTAAAGTCTCTTAAAGTTTCCTGTAGAAACTCAGATATGGAGGGACTTGTCGTGGATATTGATTGGCGTTTACAGTAGCCACTGCTAGGCACTGCAGCTGGGGCTATGAGCTAGAGTCAGCGTCTACCTTCCAGTGACCGAACACAACCTCTGGACCAGCAGTGAGCAGGAATACAGCAGCCTACCGAGGTGGTTTTTGCCAGGTTTGGCTCCTGGCATCCCGGGCTGAGTCAGTTCAGTTAGCTACACGGCTACTTATCAATGTTTCCAACATAAAGTCTGTAAATCACCTCGGTAGTGTGACGTTATTCCCTGTTGGTCTGTGTTTCAGTCTCACCAGTAACCAATGCATCGCACATGACACATTAAAAAGCCACTAAACCAACCACTAAATGTTACATTCGCTCATTCTCTAACATGTCTGATACCCTTACCTGGGTATTTCTCCTGCCTCCATGTACTCTGGGACTGGGTGGGTGCTGATTTTCTGCTCTCCAAAGAGCTCCTTGGCCAGCTCATAGTAGACATCTCTGTCTGGATAGACAGATCCACTGCAGATACAACATCAATCCACAATCAGATCATTCAGCTACGTGGATTTAAATTAGTCATATCAATCCACCCTCAACACACATGATATGTTTTATGACAGAAGATGTGTTTTTAAAGCATCAGTCTTGACCTGGAGTTGATGCCGTGGATGATGTGGTAGTAGGCTTTGGCCCTCAGCGTGTGCGGCATGGCCCAGAATCCTCCTCGGCCCATCGTTTTCAGCTGCTGGTGGTCGCTCTTCAGGATCTGCTGGTATCTCTCTGCAGCTTCGGGGTCTATTTTCTCCCAGTCGACAAACTGTCCATACTTCATCCCCGAGCTGGAGCTGATCTCCCAGTCGTCCGACTCAGAGATGGTTATCATGGAGACCGGCTTCAGGTTGCCTTTACTGCCTGAGCAGAACACACATACATACATTTAGATCTTCAGATTTTTAAACAGGACTCCAGTCCATCACAGGTGATCATAAAAACAAGATTTCAGTACCGTTAAGTTCTCTCGATGAGGAGTGCTTGTTTGGTTTGGACTTGGGGGAGACTCGAACACCATCCCCTTCTCTCTTTTCCTTTTTGTTCACTTGGGACTGGATCACGGAGCCGGCCCTCGGGCCCAGTGGACTGGACCTCAGAGAGTTTCCAACATCATAGTCAGAATGAAGCTCAGACGTCTCGTAACTGTAAAAGGACCTGCAGGACAATAGACTGAGTATTCATTTTGTATTTAGTCATCATTCTGCCTCTTTTAGTTGTTTTTTTGGTTGCAAGCAAATCTTACCACATAAAAATCCACATGAATATAAAGACCCGTGTTAGCAGCACAGGTCTGTAAGTTGAATGTGCAAACATACCTGGAGCGAGGTCTCAGGTAGGTTTGCTCTGTCTGCGTTTGCACACCGTAGTTCTTGCAGTCCTCTGGACTATAATAAGAGTGAGACCTTTGCCTGCTTCTTCCTCCAACCACCGAGCCCAGGTCCTGCTCAGACGAGGTGCACATCGAGATCGTGTTCATGTTTCCACAGTTGGAGAACTCCGGCGTTCTTGAAATATCAATCATCTCAAGTCTTCAAGTCTTCAGAGAAGTGTGAGTTAGGAAGGTGTGTGTGTGTGTGACCTGCATGTTCAGGAGGATCAGGGCTTTATATACGCATGTGGGCTGAGTCTGTGTGAGGTATGTCAGGTCTGTTTGTTTGTGGTGACGTGAGCCGGTCATGTTTTAAACTTCAGCGACATGCAGCGCCTCATTCTGAGAAGTCAGTAATTCAAAGTGGGAATAAATGTTTCCAGATCACAAAGAACAAACACAAACTCCAGCGTCCTTCAAATAACTGAAGGACAGTTACATAAATATATTTTTTGCCTCCAAAACCTGATTTGATTTCATAACGTTCATGAAACATGCAGATGGTTACTCTGAGCACGACAACTATCATGAAGCGAGTCATCTCTTTGGCATTGTGTCAGCACTAATGTTCCCATGCCTTCTGCCACTCAAGCCAAAGGCTTCCTTTGAATGTACAACAGATCTAGATCTTGTTCAGAACGAGGTGATGGTGTAGATGTTGGTATTTCTCTGAAAGTGCTTCATGCATAACATCGAAATGCCAGACGAGTCCATTCCAAGAAGTTTTCCGCTGCTATTATTCTCCACAACACACAAATGTTTTGATCCAAACACGGCCGCTGTTTGTTTATGAAACATAAAACCTCGACAAGAACTGTCTCATGTGGGCTGCACAAGTAACCGAGGTGAAACACAAACGCAGACGGCGTGCTGTCGTTCCCTCGTGTTGATTTCCATGAAGGCTGGAACAATACAGATTACAGCTGAGTGAAATTAGGACCCATATTGTGACAAAGTGTGTGAGTGCCTGGGGGGAAGTTTTCCACGCTGTTCACAATCAGAATCAGGTTTTCACACTGAAAGAATTTATCTGGGTGTTTTGGTGGACAAGAAACATTAAAAACAAGTAAAAACATATAAGGAGACAAAAATCAAGTACTAGAAGATAGATGGACTTCTTGGAGCTCGGAAAACGATCGCTCTTCTGTAAAAACATACAAACGCCCTCTGATGAGTGTCGGCTGAAGGAGACGAAACAAAGAACGATAGAGAGACTGACGTGTTGTTAGAGCATTCAGAGAAAACAGCCTGTCAAAGTGTTGCATTGCATTAATACATTATTTGTTGTTCACTCAATAAAGTACTGTTTAAAAAAACTGTGCAAAGATAAAAATGAAAACTAAATAAAGAAATATACTTTTATACAAATCTATGTACAACAGACTAAATGTAAACAGTGGGTAAACAATCAGTTATAATGAGCAGGTATGATTACAAGTTTAAAAAAGACAAAATAAAACGTTTTTTTAATGTTATAATCTGACTGGCGGATGTGTCGTTTCTGTTCCTCGCAGCGTCCCGTAGTGACGTCACACCTAAACAAGCGGCGGTACGCAGCTGATCACCAGAGATGATAAAGAAACAGGAGATACTTCCTTCAAACGAGATTTGGAGAACTGGAAGTGTTATGAAACAGATTGTTGTTGTGGCAGAGACTGATTATAAAGTTATTTACGTTTTTTAGATCAGCTGATCTGAATCATGTTTGATAGAGAGAGAAGAGTGAGCTAGTGCCAAATCTCGCGAGATCTCGAACAAAGTTACGTTTCTCCTGATTTATCGGCTTAGAAACTCTTTTTTGTTTGTCTTGTTTGTCTCGTGAGTTATTTTTGATGATTTTTGATCTTTAATGTCTCTGAGGAGGAAGAACATCTCATAATCCGAGCTCACGCGCACAGAGGCTGAAATCACGTGACACAAACAGGAAGTGCGGCGTCTCCTCCTCACAGCGTCTCTGCGCGGAAAGCTTCAGGCTCAAAGTGGATTTTTGTCTCCGTGGAAAACTTTTATAAAAATGTCTCAGGACGCCTGGTGAGTACAGAGAGTGAGGCGACAACACATCACGCCCACTGCGTCATAACCACGATGAATGACGTCATAGTCTACTGCTAAATCTGCTGCTCTCTGTCTGTGTGCTGCTAGCTCCTGTGTTAGCTTCTTCCTCCTGCCTCTAAAGTGAGCTGTGTGTTCACTGTGAGTCAGTACACGTGTTATAATGTCACATCTCGGCCCTGGAGGTAGTTTATTATGTATTATTTATTTATCTGTCTCCTCTTCAGCTGGGACACTCTGTGACGTTAGCAGTTAGCAGTTAGCAGAGATAATGCTAAACAAAGTCACATGATGGAGTGAAGCTAAACAAGCTGCAAACACACAAACACGTGATCAGTGTGTGAGGTCCAGACAGCTAAACTGATTTATACTGATTCTTATTCCTGCACGTCCTCTTCACGTTTCATACTCACACTGTATCATTTATAGCATGTATTATATTATTTATAGCATGTATTATAGTATTATATTATTTATAGCATGTATATCTTTGACAGAGCTGACACCTGTCTATCTAATAATCCCACTGTGTAACTATGTCCAGCTGTACTCGAGTATTTGTTCTGATTACATTACTTCTGATCAAAAACTAGCGAGTCGACAGCTTTGCTAACCAACAGCAGACACAGCAGTTACAGGATGTTGCTTTAACTTCACAGAAATCTCTCTGTTGCTTCATAACACTTTATGTGACGTCTCTCTCGTGTTCGTTGACCTCCAGGTTACAGAATTATGATGCCACGTGTCGCCTGGCACAGGAAATAGCAGAAAACATTCATGAGCGGAGCAGGCAGCAGAGAACAGGGGGGAACCCTGCAAAGGTAACGTATGTTATATTCACAGGGAAAGCGGCGCTGCCTCTAAATTTCTCCTCACGTTTCTTCTCGTTGTTTCAGATCAACATGACGTTACGGGCGTCGCTGCAGAAGCTCAAACAGAATATCTCGCAGCTGAAAGACGGTCTGTTACGAGCATCATCGACTCGCCGCATGTATCCTTTCCTCTGAGAGTGATCCTGGAGGCAGAGGTCACAGTTTGCTCTCGCAGTAGCAGTTATCCTCCTGTAGAGGGCATCAGAGTGTTTTGTAAAGGTCTGAGGTGTTTCCTGTCAGAGAGGTTTCTGTATTCACTGACTGACGTTAAAGTAACGTTGACCTTTAGTTTGACCTTAACGTGGCTTCATCAGAATGCAGTCCGAAGCCGACCGGAGGCAGAACCTCATCGACGACCTGCTGACCCGAGAGAAACAGCTCAACGCCACCTTCAAGGGCGACAGCACAGAGCCTGGACCCTCCAGGTATGAACATCTACATATGTGGTATTATTTATCACAATATGTCATCCCAGATGAGAGGAAATGTTTAGAAAGCTGCTCCGTTAGGAGTGGGACTACTTTATGCAGTGAACGTTTGATCCATTTTTCTACAACACGTACCACCTCAGAAACTATTCATCTCAGAGTACCAACACGAAGACAGACAGTTCCCACAGGAGGAGTTCACTCCTGATAAGAAGATGACTTATTGTCGATGCACTCCTGATCTGAACTCCTCTTCTTGACATTTCCTGTCTGAGTTGTTGAACAGTTCATTTTATCTCCACTTCATGGACGTCTGCGCGCGCTGCGTGAACGAACATGGCCACATATCAGGCTGACAGCGAAACAGGATATTTCAGGAAACACATTCCAGTGATGAACTCAGATTTTTGTGGGTGTTTTTCTGATCCACCGTGTGTGCTGCGAGCTGCTCGTTTAGAAAACCTGATGTTTCCAACACGGCCTCATCCTGAACGAACTCTTTTAGTTTTCATTGGAGTAAAAAACGACCATGAAGGGACGATCGACACCATCAACAGCGTGCTGCAGCACAGATTCAGCAGTGTACTCTGAGTCTGGCCCGTCCCACCTGACAGGGCAGGTACACCTCGCATTGCACGATAACTACATCCACCTGAACATGATCTTATTTTATACCTGTAACATTTCTCCATCTGTAGTCTGTCGCTGTCTCTCAGTGTCAAACCACCACGCCTCCTCCCACCCCGTCCCATGATGCTTCATTCTTCCGTCGTTTCTATAATTTTCTCCCGTGCTGCTCGTCCAATTAAAAATAATGAAGGCTCTTCTCGTCTCTTGTGTCGGAGAGGTCACTGGCTCTGGTCACTAACTTTCTCTGAAGGTTTTTGTACATCCGGTGTGACCCGTCGCTTCCAGCTAATTCTTCTTCATGAGGAGATTTGCTCGCTTTGCACTGCTGATCACACATTTGGCACCTCGTCTGTGTGTGTTGATGAACCAAGATGGAAGGAGCGAGTTTACACCGAGCCAATCAAAGAGCCGGATGCCACGGCTTATATCCTCGTCATCGTCTGATGTCACGTCGATGTGACGGCTTTGAAAACATGTGTGTGCGCCGCGTGACCTCGTCAGGTCCAGGTGATGTTTGTTTGGACAGGAAGAGGAAGTGGTGTCATGTTGAACACGCCTCCATGTTGTTTTCAGCCTGAAGAGGCTCAGCGTGTCGAGACCGACTCAGTTCATGTTCAGATCATAATTAAAATTATGTTTAATGATATGCAAATAACTTTGTTTTAAAAAAGTTCAAGTTGCTCAATGAATGAGTTTGCAGATTATATTGTCTATGAGGAGATTTAAATAATAATGATAACTGTATTTAGTGTAGCACGTTTCACAGAGCGAGGCCACAAAGTGCTTCAGAAAGAAACTGAATAAAAACCAATAAAACAATAACAGACGCCTTACTGAGGGAGTCAGAATGATCTCGGCGGAGGATTTAAAAACATGAATTATCATTTATAGCTCAGGTAAAGTGTTAAGTGACAATATAACGGAGGCTGTGAGTTTTTCCACTTCATATGAATTATTATCCTGCGTGTTACTGACGTTATAAAGGTTGTAATGATTGTAGATCCTCTCCAGGACACTGAATGAATGAGTGACGACACCCACCTGTCAATCAAAGCGTCCACGCTCTTAATCCTGCATAACTTTAAGCCTTAATATAACCTGAACAGGTGAGTTGTATATAAATTCACCCTCAGTACAGTTGTCATGAACGGGGAAATTAGCTACAGAGACCAAAACTGTTTTTTGTACCAGGCTGTAAACATGTTTATTTCTGCTGTGAAGTTGGACATTTGAACATGGGGACTTATGGAGACTGACTCACTTCTGGAGCCAGCCTCAAGTGGACGACAAGAGGAACTGCAGTTTGTGGCACTTCCTGTGTCGGCTTTACTTCACAGCCTCGAAGGTTGCTGCTCGGACAGAACCGGAACATGTGTGCATGAAGTTTTACTTTGGAGTAATGTGGACCGTGTCGTACCTTAAGCTGTATTAGTGCATGCCAAACCTGTTGGTGCATTTTCAAGGTGTCTTCTCATTGGTTCTCTGTTATGTCCATTCTCCTCAGGACATTTCAAAATAACCAATATCACCACGTACAAAGCT
Source organism: Miichthys miiuy (assembly GCA_036365135.1). NCBI lineage: Eukaryota > Metazoa > Chordata > Actinopteri > Sciaenidae > Miichthys > Miichthys miiuy. The sequence continues at coordinate 3,951,907 of CM071602.1, read as the reverse complement.
GCTGCTTCAGCTGAGGTGTCGAAGGAGAGTCCGCAGATAGTCGGGCAGAGCAGGAAACCTTTTAGTCGTAGACGAACTGTTTCATCACGTCGGTGGATTTCAGACTTCTCTTGGTGCCTCGCAGTGAGGCTGCCTTCCTCTGATATGTTTCACAAGCTTTGGTTTTGGGGATTGATCTCCTTAGCGGTGCCTTGCACAGACTTTCTTTTATTTTACAGACCACACACCCAAATTACATAAAAGGCTCTGTTAAAAAAATCTCTAGTGACATTTGCTAATAAATTAGCTTGGCAAACTGTAATCGTGGTCGTATGGTTTATAGTTTGCTCAGTGCGACCCTAACTTTAATGGTGAGATGTGGTGGGTAATTTGGATTTGTGGGTAAGGACCCGTTCCCACTGTGTGGTCTCTGAGGACAGAATGCAGCAGGGGGGTGGAGGATTGGCCATGCTCGGATAATCTAAGCTTAAAGTAGAAGAAAAGAGATGGAGGTTACAGAGGCGACTTTAATCTGTCCCTGGAACAATACATCTGAGCATCTCCATTTCAGACTGAGCAAAAGACGGACATGGCGCCTACATTTGAAGGCTCGGTTCACCCTGCTGCCCCCTCAGTCCCACCTTTCCTCCATTATTCTCTAACCTTTCCTTTGTGTTTGATTGCACTGGAAATAGTTGTAATTAGTTAAATCTTGCCTGTCCAAGTCGTTCAGTCAGGACCCGGGCGCTCAGGCCCCGATGGCGGCAGTCTACTGCGAGAGATGTGCCTGACTGATTTTTGGCGCTCCCCCACCGGCTGGTTAATTGGATCTTCACACACTGGGCACTTGCATGGAGGAAGTGGAGGGCTGGCACACAGTCTCATAGTAATCAAACATGTCAGAGAGATTAGAGCGGAGGCCTCGTCTCACCTACTCCCCCTGATGGTATCAGCCCGAGCTAGCCAGCACCGTGAGTGGTCTCACAGTGCTTTACCGCAGAAACAGCTTGAAGAAGTCGTCACACAGAGATGGGCTGAGATACAATCAGACAGAATTTCTGGATTTCACCGTCTACAATCCAGAATATCATTCAAAGGTTCAGAGAAATCTCTGCACGTGAGGGGCAAGGCCCAAATCCAACACTGAATGTCCGTGACCTCCGACCCATCAGGCAGCAGCATCTGCAAACGTCTCTGATGGTATGGGGGGTGTTAGTGGCCATTGCATGATGGGTAATTTGTACCATTAATGCTGAAAGGTACACACGGGTTTTGGAACAACGTCTACAATCATCCAGGCGACTTTTTCAAGGATGTCTTGCTTCTTTTGTCGAGATGATGCCAAGATACACCCAGTCCGAGTTAGACCGCATCCAGCGCTGTGGTGAAAACAGGTTTTTCCATTCATTTGAGTTGTTGGGGTAGTTTTGGCTGAGGCGGTGTGGGCCACAGGGGTGTCCGCCAAAAGTTGAGAAAAATGCAGCCTGACATCACGCTGCGATCACCAATCAGACGCTCGGACCGGTCAAACCTCTACAGTCTAAACTCTGATACTCGACCTGTCGTGTTCTGACTTTGTTTATTTCATGAATCTAAATCTGAGTCTAGAAACACGTCGAGATTTAATTTGGTTTAATTTGGAGATTTCTGTGGTCGAGCGACATAGACAGTGAATAAGAGTGAGGAGCGGCGGCCTCATCACAGCCGGTTAATCAGAGAAATAAAAAGTTATTTCCTGTTTGTTTCACAGCGTCACCTCGTCTCAGCGGGCTCTGAATGTGGCCTTACAACAGGATAAGAGCCCTCGTACTAGACCGGCCTGCCTGCAGTGCAGACCTGCCCCCCTTTGAAACTGTGTGGCACGTTATAAAACACAAAATACGACAACAGAGAGGCTGAACTGAGCTCAGCTAACAACAGTTAGTGTCGACAGTTCCCAAAACTTCAGTTAAAAGAGAAGGAGAGAGATTTTTTCAGGACATGTTGAAGCATCAAATTCACAATGAGCAAAAAACAATAAAGTTTATAATATTAAATAATTTAATAGTTTTTGGGCTGTTTTCAGTAGAAAAGAGGTCAAAGAGACGTTACTGCGTTCTGTTTTTATTAGTTTTAACAGCGCCTCACTGAATCTTATTTCTACATTAGTTGCACATTAAATTCACAACAGACAGTTTAGGATTGTTCATGTCACTTTTCTCGCTCACAGCAGACTTGGTTAAATCCAGCCTCACACAGAGATCCTGAACCCGTCACTGCAGGGCGGCTGGGCGGGCAGCAGGGGGGTCTGAACACAGCTTTAAGCTATTAGCAGAAGAATAGCTTTAAACCACATGGCGGTGTTTAGCATAGCACAGAGCAGACAGAGCTCCGGTCTGTCACTGCGTCGGAGCGAGCCCTCCCCAGCAGTCCTGTGACAGATTAACATGCACTGTTTACGCACTGCAGCAGCTAACCTGGCATTTTTCAATCATTCAAAACACTTAAAAGAAAAAAAGAAAAAAGAGTAAATAAATCCTTTTTTCTGGGATCTGAAGGCTTTGATTGTCATAAAATGTTCAAACGAGTCCGGCACTGAAAGGAGAACATGCCTCGTACAGATGTGTTTGCTGTAAGAGTTGTACAGATGTGCTCCATGCCCCCATCCCAACCAAGACTGTGTTTACTTCTGGAGCTGGAAGTCACTGATGCACGCTGAGTGTTTCAGACTTGGTGACTGACCGACAGAAACGACACTTTTACCATCCACTTCGGCTCATAGTGTGGCTGCTGGCTGATTCGTTTGACACTTAACAGCTGCTGACTCTGTCATTTGTCAAGATGGACACAGTTGACTCACGTTATGATGGCGGTTCGCAGGTCGACGCTGATGGCCGAAGGAGGCGGAGCGAGTCGAGGCGTTGCGGCCAATCCGTGGCTGGTCAACGAGACGGAAGAGACCAGAGGGCTGGACTTCAGAGAGATCAAACAGCAGCAAGAACGAATCATTGAAGGTGAATAAATAAATGATGAACTTATTAACGCTTTTATATCTTCTTGTCGTTCACGCGGGGTTCAGTTTCCTGCTCAGGAACACGAGAGACGAGAGGAGGCCGCGACCGAGCGGCCAATTAAAAACTGGGGTAATATTTGTAACTCTTAATCTCCATCATGATTTGTATTATTCCTTTATTGTCCATTATTGCTGATGCATGCTAACATAATCAACATCTAGAACCCGCCCCCGCCCCCGTGGGCTTTCTGCTGGAGCTGGGTAATGGTGAGTGTATGAAGCTGTGGTCATAAAAGATTCCAGCAGTGGAGAGTGTGTCAAACTTGGAAGCCTGCAGAGGCCAAATCTTGTCGTCTTTTCACTGTTCTTCCTCTCCACCTCGGCCTGCCACAGTTATAATAACAGGAGTTAGACTGAGTGGGGTAAAGTACTGAATGACTCACATGTGGCACAGCGAGCTGAGCTGGACCCCAAACAGCCCGTCAGTCCGATTTCCCAAATATCTGCCTCATTATATCACAGTCCACTCTGCCTGCTCCCTTCTTTACAATCAAATGCAGCTTTACTTGATTGATTTTTTGCAATATGATGTTTCAATTTCCCCCTACGGAGTCTTTCTCTCCGTATTGTTGCATAATCTTTACCGTCTTTCTTCGTCTCACGTTCAAGTATTTATTTTATTTTTCTTTCCTTTCTCCTCGCAGCCCAGGATGCAGGCTTGGATGCACTCGCAGCTGTCATCAGTCGACAGAAAATAATGGGCCAAGAGATCGGCAACGAGCTGGACGAACAGAGCGGTAAAGTTTGTTCATTTCTGTGTGTGTGAGATCCATGACACGTGGCAGTGTGAAAGCAATCAGACATACTTGTTCTGCAATGGAACGAGTTGCCTCATGTAACTTTACTAGACAGTGATACTCCCTCACACACACACACACACACACATAAACTACCATTGTCAGAGCAGCTGACCTCACAGTCCGGTCACGATCATGTCGACCCAGTTCTCCTTTGTCGCAGAGCAAAGTGACCCCTCTCTATCTGTTCTGGAATCAGATCTGCTCGGCGATAATGGGGCTTTTCAGTTATTTCTGGGTAAATGCTCAATAAATTTCAATAACTCTTGCCGGGGCAGAAATAGCTTCCATCACAGGTGGAGACCCGAGTGCATCGCTCCAGACTGTTTTTAAAGCTCAGACAGGCGCTACATGAGACGTAAGACTCTGGGACGATCGTCTGTCAACCGGCGAACAATTAGATCCTTTAATGCATCGCGCTCAGAGGAGCTGCAGCAGTTAATCGAGTGTCACCTTACACGAGGATGTACCTATCGTTTTTTTTATTTAATCGTGAGTGCTGGCTCTAATGTTTACACCGACAGCGAGCTCAGAGCATGCATTAGTCTGTCAGCGTCTCTTCTGACGAGCGGGAGGAAGAAACTTCACAGTTCAGGAGCTGTGGGTCGATAAAACAGGAGAGTGGACGATTTAGCTCGCAGCAATAAAGAAGGAGTGCTGAGGCTGACGGACACGGAGGACAGAGGACATCGTAGGAGAGGGAAGACTCGAGTCTGCATGGCTCGTCAGCGTACATTTAAACACACATACTAAAGCCTTAAAGGTAATTAGTGGGTTAGATAATCCTGTAGTTCATAGTTTTCACATTATGTCACATCCTTACATACACATATACAGCCTGTTGGTACTGGGAACATTTCATAGGATCCTTCACGCCAAAGGCATCCAGTGTACGCCGGTTCTGGTTCAGGTACTTCAGGTACTGCAGGTAGCATCGGAAGTCCCACCGGACACGTCCCTGTCACGCCGTGGCTGCGATGCTGTTTTGTCCCGTCCTGCATCGACTTCAAACTCCACCTTTTCAGCGTTTCTCCCTCCAGACTTTGTTTACTTGCTCAGATTTGGTCATTTTCCTGGTTTATGTGCTTCTAAATATAAATTGACGTGGGCTGCTCGCGGCGTCCCTCAAAAATAGACGCGGAGCCCAATGCTCAAGCTCAATGCTTCTGGGACGCTTCTGAACCGGACTGTGGTGGAGCCGGTGGGGTTTAAAACATTGACTAGAGCGGCCGCGTATCACTGGTGTGTCCTCGCCTGGTGGAATTCGGGGTTAGGGTTTGTTTAGCCAAAATGTCGGATAGTTGATAAAAATATCGGATGCACAAACCGACGAGGAGACAAGTCTGAGTTAACCAGGTTGAACTCTGGCAGCAGATTGTGGATTTGTGCTGTTTGCCTGTCTTGTCCTTCAGCTCCCGAACGGCAGCATTATTGACGCAGATCATAAACACATATAAGACAAACTTTCAGTTTGTTTATGTATCTTTGTTTTGATCTAAATATTCGTGGGCTGAAACTGGTGGGCGATCCACAGTCTTCCTCTTCTTCTGGGTGTTGTGTCGTCGGGATGTTATTTTGTCCTCCAGGGCTCTGTGCCGGTCACATGACTGAAATCTATGTCGTAAAGTGAGAAATAAACGTGTGACTCCAAAAACTAAGAGTGTAACAGCACGTTGTGGTAACCTCAGAGCAGATTTATCTACAGCGCTGTTATTGTCTGTTTCCACCCTGATGACCGGCCTCCGGTTGGGGAAAAGAAGGCGTTGTACGATCCTGTAATATCCTGTCTGAGCAGTCGTACCCAAACAAGTCCGGAGGTTGGATAACCGAGTGATCTCGGCACGGAAACAAACGACCTTCCCTTCTGCTGGGAAGGAATGGCAGATGTTGGGTTGACACCGATGGGAGAAAGAAAGGAAAGCTGATTGTTTTAGGCCGCTCTCCTGTTACCGTATTGAACTAGAGATGGATCATTGCTCTAATGCTCTGACTGCCCTGTTTTTTTTTCTCCTCCTCGTTTTTTCAGCTTGATGTCATTGTTTCCAATAATATGAACCTGAATGGGTGATGGGAGAGCTGTAACTGAGAATTACACCAGTTCCAGGGAGAAGGCGAATGATTTTTGGCCCTGGAAACGATGGCTTGTCACTACTCCCATGTTTCGACCCCACATGACTCTTAAAAATACCTGTGATGGGAACTAAACTCTTTATTTCTGTAATGGCCTAAAATATCTACACCACCTGTGGGCGTTGTAATCGGCTCCGTGTGTTGATCTGAATCCAAACGGTACAAATCTGTAGAAGCCGGCACACATTTCAGTTTCTCTCTTAAAGGAAAGAGAGTCCTGATGTGGCGATATAATAACACGACACTACTTATTGTTTATTATCAAAGATATTCGCAGTGCTCGCGCAGACGGTTGATACTCCTCATGGGCCGCTCTGAGCTCCTTGCGCTCTCTCCTGGGTTTCTCTCCACGATTTACGGCCGAGCTTCAGGTTCATACGGCCCGCTGACACCCAGCGATGATTCACATTCCCTCTGCAGTCTCCGGCCTTCCACAGTTTTTCTTTACCTACCTGTGTTTCTTTCCTTTTGTGGGACCTTTTGCTGCCCCTCCATCTTTCATCTCACTCCCTCTCCTCCTTTGCCTCGTTTCAACAGTTCAGTATTTTACAACCTCTTTCCCATTTCTTCCAACTCTCTGCGTCTCTGCTGAGTTATGGGAGATATCTTAGTTTCTCAGTGTTTGACAGGGTGGAGAATAGAGATATATCATACACGGAGATGCAGAAAGAAGATGAAAAGAATTGGCAGAGTGACTGCTGGTGGAGTCCTCACGTTCCCGAGTCTGATTTAGGGTTCTTTGGAGGAACATACGTGATTGATAAAAGGAGTAATTTGATCAAGAGGAGTGACTAGCTGATTTCTGGAAATGCAGGACAAATTTCACTGAACTGAAAAGTCTTCCAGAAGACTGCAAACGTGTGATTGTACAGAAGTTAACCTCCGACAGTCGTGTCACCACATTAAAAATACGAGGCTAGTTGTTGTTAGCTGTGTTTCTTTGTGTGCTATAATTCATGAATGTTGATGAAGAGAGCAGATTTCGTTGGACGCCTTCAGACTCAGTCACCCTAAAGACCCAGCCCCTCTCTCCAGCTCTCTGCGGCAGTTAATCCCGTATCCGTAACGCTGTTTCCAAAAGGGTCGCCGCGCTGTGTAAAATGTAAAGAAACAAAATGTGATGATGTGAAAACATTGAAACTCCATATTTAATTAAAAACAAGGACACATTATCAAATGTTGGAACTGAGAAAAACGATACGAACATTTTGAATTTGATGGCAAAAAGTTGAGACCAATGACTAAAAAAACGACAGTCGTGGCTCATCGGCGGACCTGAGGCGGGCTGAATGACGCCTGGTTGCTCAAACAAACCATCTGTAACGACACCCACCTGTCAATCAAAGCGTCCACGCTCTTAATCCTGCATAACTTTAAGCCTTAATATAATTTATGATGCGATGTCACGACAGAATCCTGTCTGTGTTTGCTGCTCTGCTGTCTGCAGGGCCTGAAGATCACCGACATCCAGTGTTGGTTTTTAAGATTTCTTCTGAATCTTTGAATGATTTTATGAACTGTAGACGATGAACTCCACAGATTCTTTGTCATTTTACTCTCCAGATGCTCTTTATTGACCCAATCATATTACTGACCTGTTGACAGTTAACTTTGTTCATAGCGAGATGTTCCACCGACTTTTTTCAAGTGAAAGTCAAATTTCTCTGTTTAATATTTGTCTTTCAGTTCAGTTTCAGTGTTTTCACATTATCACATTTAGTTTCTATTTGTTTTGGGGTTGTATTCTCACATTTTACATCCTTGTTATCCTGACAGTAACTCACGTAACTTCATGTTTTCTGCCTTCAAAAATAAAAAATTACAGGAATGTTTTTCTTCTCGACTTGCACTTAAATTACTCGGATGATTGCACGAGACAGTTTTGTAGGTGCTGCATTTCTTACTTGTATTAAATGTCAAAAATGGACAATGTAAAAAGTAAGAGGATAGTTTAATGTTTTCGGAGAGGCAAGGAAAATGAATTTAAGTTATAAAGCGAGGGAACGGCCAAGCTCCTTGTTGATCTTGACAGTTGGCGCGTAACCTTGGCGTCCGACTGTCTTTCTGTCTTGTAGGGTTCCTTTTACCCCGATCACTGTACTGTAGCCATGTTTTCCTATAAATAGATTAAGCTCTTTGTAGTTTGGCTGCTCGAGTCTAGCTCATGACCCAAGTGCAGTGGAGGTTGCAGTCATTTCCTTTTTCGGGAAATAAATCCGGTTGAGGTCAGTAAGGAAGATGACCCTTTTTTCAGAGGTTTAAGGATGAACCCAGAGCCCTCAGTCAGTCCGACCGCTCTCCGTCTTAACTGAATCAAAATGAACTCAAATGTAGAAATGAGTGTGTAGACAGATTACCTCAATTTGAGTCTGCTTTACGGCTCATAACATAAATCCACTGCCCGCTGAAGATTTTCCCATCTTTCTCGCCAGTCATAACAAAAAGAGAAATTCAATCATTATCGTTAGTGAGTTAAACTTAGTCCAATGATGTGCTGTAATTTTTTTCATATTTCTAACATGATGTTACCAAAGATAGATTAGTATATTTTCATTTCCAGATTAAATGTTGCAGAAAATAGTCCCGGCACATACCGGCTGAAACTGCTTGCATCAGCAGTGGTCTCCCTTCTCTCAGAGAAAGATCAACATTAATTTGACTTTATTAGTGTTGATGTTTCTCAGATTGTGACCTGGAGCGATTACATCAGTCTGTGTCAGCTTGTGAGCGACAGACAGCAGCTCGCTCGTTAAAATGTCGGCGAAGGTCTCATTTAGGGGCTTCCTCTGGATTGGATTTGGCTGGTGTTGGTGCCCGGTTCTCCAAATCCATTTTCAGATGCATGGTTGTGCTTTACAGCATCGGTTGGACCAATTGAATGAATGAATGAATGAATGAATGAATGAATGAATGAATGAATGAATGATGAGTTCATCTATTTTCCAGCAGCTCTCCGCGTGTTTGTTCAACACGAGTTTCCAGCAAAACTAAATCTGCTCCTCAGAGTTCACCACACATAAACCATCCACATGAATCAAGTCGCTGCCATTTGTTCCGTGTATTTGTCTCCACCTCCAAATCTAATTTTGAATCGACCTCCGAGCTCTGACAGCTCTAGCAGATGTGTTCTCACATTAATTATCACAGCCGTAGCCTCTCATATCTTTACTGAGACCGCAGTAAGAACCACAGAGTGCGCAGTATATCCGGGACTGGGAGGGAAACAGACCGTCATTTGGATTCTTCTGGAACAAATTTTAGGCAGATCCAAGAGAGATTTTCTTTTTAGGCACTGCGACAGGTCTGACCACATGTGCACTCTCACTCGGAGATAAGAGTCTCTTTTCTTTTCTGCATGAAACTGTAGCAGCAGCGTGTCCCGGGCTGAATCTTGTTTTACCGATTTAACTAACTTTACTTCACGAGATATAAATATTATTTAAAACTGCTCTCCTCTTTGGAATGCTGTCATATAAATCCTGAATTATTCAGAGTAAATGCACTCACGTCTTATAAAGAAAGACAAATTAGATGGATGAATGGATTTATTATTACTGAATATATCAAAAGGTAACTGTTCTCACAGCTGAGGTCACTGCAAAACGTCTTAATATCCATGTAGGAGCCACTTGTGTGTACATTTTGATTTAAGCATAGGGGGAGTTTACTTTATTGTGTTTACTAGTTACAGATGGGCCCCATCTAGGTTAGTGTAGGTCTGTAGGTGATGGGGAACACACGATTCTTACCGAACAACAAGACAAGAAATGTAAGTAAACCTCTCAAAGACTGATCGCATCACCTACGGAGTGACAGGGTTTGGAGTTTGGACAGTCACTACCAAACTAAGAACCATCTTGGAGGAATAAACGGCACTACGATCCTTATACGAGATGTTTTGCATTTGTCGTTCACATCCTGGCTCGAGGCCTCGGTGAAGACTTTCTCATTGGTTTACCAGTCTCCATGTAATGCCTCTGTGTGACCAGTGAAGGAAACTGTTGGCTGTTTTCTTTATAATGAATTTAAAATGTTGCCCTGGCACTGCCAATGAGAGCCAAGAACATAACGCACAGCAGAGCAGAAGACTGTTTTTTCAATAACTTCTGGGTGATTTTGTAATTATGGTTTAATACTGTCATTCATGGACCCCTTAAACAGAACACATGGCTGTTGCAGTGACTCAGTTTGTGACCTTTTCGGAGTGTTTTTAAAGACCTCCGTCACCCAGCCTGATTATTCTAAAGGTATAAGTGTGTTACTTTCCAAGTCTCAGTAATCCTGCCGCTGAATAAACAGAATAGGCTTTGCTCCTATAATGAACCTCGAGCTAATAATTAGATCGCTGATTTGATTTTGTATCAGTGGAGGGGCCAAAGTTGGACAGCACAAATGACTTCCAAATAAACAGTCGAGTTCGAGGAGAGAGGCACTTAACTGCTGCAAGAAGTCAGCCCCCCTGTATGCTTCTGCTTTTAGAGACCGCTCGGTGAGCAAATAAACCATGCTAATGATGGCACTCGGCAGAAAGTCAGCGTGGTCCAAGTTGCAGATTGATTTATTGTTTGTTTGATTCGGTCCGTTGGAAAGCGAGGCCGGTCGTACTGAGTAGTGTTTTCCAGACGGCATGGAAATGCACAGAGTCGTGATGTGATGATGTTCAAAAGAGTGTTGTCATCGGAGGAATGTCAAGCTCCCAATGAGCCGCTTCATTTTGTGACCACCAGATTGGCTGACTGGTGTTTGACTTTGTAAATTATATCACTATAAATGATGGAGGGATAACCCACCCACACTATAATATTCTTTGGCCTCATTTTTCATAAGAAAAGGCCAACTTAAGCCGGCTTGCAAAATGACTCTCGGAATAACTAATCCTATATCTTTAGATACGTTTGCCAAATGTCTTCATCTTTTAGTGTATGTGCAATTATTTGCATTTTTTAAATTGTATTTTAAGTATACCAAACATTAGTTACATCTGCCCTTTAACAAGTAATCAAAGCCCAGTATGGCGTATTATCCATCCATCCATTTCCGTCTGCTAATCTGGGGTCGGGTCGCGGTGGCAGCCTAGATTCAAAGCCCAGATGTGCTATGTAGCCCCTCCATGAGTGCTGGCTCATGACCGTAGGTGATGGTTCAAATGTAGACAGACTGGAAAATCAAGAGCTTTGCTTTGCTTTCAGCTCAGCTCACTCTGAACCGGTTCGGTACAATGTCTGCGTTACTGCTGTCGCTACACCAACCCGCCGGTCCATCAAGACCGCAAGATACTTAAACTCCTTCGCTTGGGGCAGCAACTCGCTCCCAACCCGGAGGGCCTCAGACTTGTGCCTGGACGCTTCAAACTTGGCTAGAAACTGTCACAGTGCGTGCTGAAGATCTCGGTCTGATGAAGCCAACAGCACTACATCATCTACAAAGAAGGAGACACAATTCTGAGGTTCCCAAACGGGACACTTTCCGGCTGCGTCTTGAGACCCCGTCCATCTCAAGACACCCTGAATCCAACACCCCCGGGAATATGGACACCGCTCTGTTTGGATGGCTTGTAACAACAGCGTATTACAATCTCTTATTTTGTCAAACTAAGAGTTCAAAACCCAAGAAGTATACGAATACGTGGCATGTAAAGGACACAAGAAATCCTCCAAACACAGCGATAGAGTTCTATATATATCATATCATATATATCAAACAGCTTCAGAAAAGCAGTCTCTGACAAAAACATACATTTAAATTATGGTGTCTTCTTTTTCATGTCCTCATGCCGAGGACAGCGTCTCTTGAATCTCGGTGTGTAGGGCATATTTTTATTTTATTATTTAATTCCCCTCAGAGAGTCTTACCTCAGAGCCCGTGTTTCGCAGATTTCTGGGACATACTCACAGATATCAATATTATAAAACCATCAGTTCGGTTCTCATTGATTTTCTGAGCAGGTAACTGGGAAGGGTAGATCAAGTTTCCAATTTGTGACTCGTACAGAAATTGTATTTTAAATTCTTCTCGGATGTTGCCAGATAGAATAACTTGTGGATTTTCAGACAATAATAAAAAGCAGTCTTAATCAGATCAGATTGAATCTTCTATATTTAATCAACCTTTTTTTCAGATTGCCTACAAGCTATAGACGTATTAACAGTAATCTCAAGTTTTATGTTTATACTTGTTGAAGATTAAAGTGGTTTTAGACATTCATGGCGGTGTGACGGCCAAATGAAAACGTACCACAAGTCACCAGGCTAAATTCCTAACCAGGCTACAATCAATCATGGGTGCTCGTGTCTTTATTTCTCTATCTATCCATCCCAGCATCCATCTCTGTCTGAGGCCTGTTGGTGTCACACTGATAGAGTTGTGGAGAAGAGGAGGCTAACAATGACATGAGGGACTCTGGGTCACATCAACCGCTGCCAAGTGATGAATAATCCGAGTTTAGGCACAGCAAGGAAATTACCATTCTGGGACGCTGAGGAAAAACACCTCAAGACATTTCATCAATCACGCCTTCTTTTGTTTCTCTCAGTGGATTCATGCCTCTTTTTATCACCCAGAGCACGAGAGCTTGGACTTTCTCTTCACTGTCTTCAAACGTAACCTGTTTTTAGTCATGTTTTTATGCGCTGTTTGTTTTTTATGTGAGAATTTCTTCGTGGTCATGTAACGGCACTGCAGTCGGTGACTGATCTGAATCAAAATAAGTCTGTGGGAGTCCTTTGGACTGAATGTTTCCTTATGGCTGAGTGCCAGTAACTTGTTTTACATCACTTATTATTTAAAAGAAATGTTATTCAAAGTAGTCATACCTGACATTGATTATTAAGGAAAGCCAAATGTTGTGATCTCAATCAAGAGTATAAACAAAGGCATTAAATATAATTAAAGATTCATTCAGTGCTTCTTTAAAAGAGTTGAAGAACAAGAAGTTTTTCTAGTTTCAATAGATACTAACCTGTAGGAGGCCTCCACCTTATGGTCTCCATCCTTCATACTTTCCGCTCTACGAGCTGCAAGCTTTGTTTTCCGGATCATAACTTTGATTTATCTCGATCCATCTGGAACAAATGTATGCTGGTGACAGTTGTTAGCAGGAAAGGCTCCCCCACGTTTAAAAAAAGCTGGTGGCAGAAATCCTTCAGACATCTGATGTGTGGCAGCGGTAGAGGAGTGATGGTGGAGATACGGGTTCGACTTTCAGGACTGATTTTAGCAGCAGTCTGAAGGTGGGGCGGCGAGTACAAGCTTTAGTGACTGAAGGGATGATAAAGGACCAACAGCTTTGGTACCATGAACAACTTCATGACATGGTGTCGATGCAGAGCTTGGCCGTGTGCATCTCTTCAACAGCAGCTTCACACGCAGGCGATGGCACCTTGAGGTCTGCGTTTGAATGCTGATATTTGTTTGTGTAAAGCAAGCCGTGTGCAGATATACAGAAGCTACAGAGCACAGTGCGTCGTGGTTGTCGCCGTTGAATTTGAGAGTAATGCACCAAAAGTTTAAATCCCAATTTCACGACCCGCGGTGACTCATTTCTGGATCTTTCTCTGTACTGTTGTGTAAGGGATATTGTAGTACATTAAGACCTATTCACCCCCCAGCTCAATGGATCAGATGATCCTGACTCTGCATGTTTGTGGGAGCTGATGTTTCTTTGGGGTGTTTTTAGCTTGAAATGGCCAAAGAGAAATCTCTCTTTTGAGTCAGTCCAACTCAAGTATTGCCTGCTTTGCACAGCGTCGGTGCCAACACACTTCCCTAATAAAGGTTTGAGGATGCAGTTTGTTTCGCTGACGTTAAACTGGACAATGACAGCAGAGGACAGGTTTGTTGTGTCTAATTTTCAAAATGCTTTTGGAATCTAATTTTCAAGGCACGGGGCAGCTTTTAGTTTGATTTCTGAAGATGACTTCATGAAAAATAAGGCCACGAGACACAACAGTCTCAAGACTGCAGATTTTAAGAGAAATAAAACCTCAGTGACATCAAAACAAGCTCACTACAGTTCATGACTGATAGTTTGACAGTCGCCGTGAAGGAAACCGGACCGTTGAACTACTTAAAGAGCAAAGCAGGTGAAATTTCAGCCAGAAATCCATTTGATCATCCCAATGTTGATTAATTGGATCATCTGTGTTTTGATTCAGACGACGTCAGATTGTGGCAGAAATTCAGCCTAATTCTCAAAGTTTGTTGAGGCTCAAAATCAGGCTGAATCTGTACAGTACAAACCAGTCAAACATAGGGTTGCAAAGGGGTGGAAAGTTTCTGTTAAATTTCAAGAAAATCTCAGAAACTTTCTATGGGAACTGCAGGGGAATTTTGGAAATATTCCAAATTGTAGAGTTTGGTATTATGTAAATTTATGGGAATTAAGTGTAAGTTGTGGGTAATGTAAACAAACTGTGACATAAATCTAAACATGTTGTTTTGTCACATGTGTGTCTTCAACAGTCTCTGTGTGCTCTGGGCTCTAAAGTGTGGTCCAGGTACAGACATCACCTGTGCAGGTAGGGGGCGTGGCCTCGGTAGCCCTGCAGTAAGCAGTGTGCTATGTGCATGTTACTGAGGAATAGCAGGTATTCAAGAGTACCTGCATGAAATCTGGTTGATTTAGTCAAGATTATGATAAAATATATTTTCCCAAACTATATTTAAGTTCCCTGTTATTCCCATGGAAAGTTTCCAACTTTGAAAGTTCCCAGAAGCCATATAACTCGATTGGTGTGTTCGCACCATAGATAGATAGATAGAGTTATTCCAGCACCTTCAGATCTGTTTACTTTAGCTTCATACTGCTGAATGTTTACCGCGTTAGCCGTGTGAGCACGTAAACTGGAGTGAAAATTGGCTCTTTGTTTGGGTACCTCCACAGGCCACAGTCACTCTGTATATAATGCACGGATATCCAGTGTGATGCAGGAGTGAGGTGTGGTCAAGTCCTGCTCGGCTCATCTGCACACCCGGATCACATCCAGATGTGTCCACCAACACGTCTGTGTAGAGACTGGGCGAGGTTGTTTCCCTTCTCCACTCCTTACTCCATCCATCCTCCACAACACACACAGCCACCATGCTGGCAGACTCTGGCTTTTTCACAAACTATCAATTGTGCATTATCCCAGAAAACACGTACGCTAACAAAGGAGGAAAAAAACAGGAGGTATGAGTTCACTGGTTCTTTCCCACTACCATCTTTGAAGCAGAGGATGACACAACACTTGGAGGCTAACGCTGATGGTGCTGTGTGTTCTTTGAAGGGTTTGGTCGTATTACCACGTCTTTGAGTACTCCGTCTGTTTAAGACCGTCTTACTGGACAAGGTGGGTCAGTACTGTGACCACATGTTCTGCAATCGTGACGTCCCCACAGACTGTTTAAAACCTGGACGTAGTCTCCGTGACGTCCCCGCAGACTGTCTAAAACCTGGACGTAGTCTCCGTGACGTCCCCACAGACTGTCTAAAACCTGGACGTAGTCTCCGTGACGTCCCCGCAGACTGTCTAAAACCTGGACGTAGTCTCCGTGACGTCCCCACAGACTGTCTAAAACCTGGACGTAGTCTCTGTGACGTCCCTGCAGACTGTCTAAACTCTTGCAGTGTTTCTTCTGTCCTCTTAGGAGTCACTTGAAAGTCTTAAAGATGTTGGACAGACTAAAATTGTGCGACTACATCAACACCAGCAGTCAGCATCTCGTCTCTGGATTTACCTGCTCAGAATGAGGATGTTATGATTTGACTGTGAGGCCGTGTTGTTTCTATTTTTTTGTGGGGTGGAGGTTGGGGTGGTTGGGGTGGTCGGTGTGGGGAAGGATTGCCTAGCTCATGTGGTATGTGTACAATTTAACGGCAAACTGATGTTGATACTGTGCTGTAATTTTTCCCTGGAGAGCCTTTGCGGGCAGATTGTCCAGGGGAAGCACATTAGCCGTACGTGTTGGTGGTATTGGCGGTTCAGCTGCCAGCTCCTTTGGCTCTGGGCGAAGGATTCCCTGCCATTTAATGGTACCTTAGACTGACTCAGGCTTGGCCCGGCAGGTTCTTTTTGGCGAACGCGAGTGACAGCGGGAACAAATCTCCTCCTCTGTTTATTTAATTGCTAACCGCTCCGATTTTGGAGGCCACGTTCAAAGAGCCGACGAGCAGAGAGCTGCCTCGCGTTCCCCTCAGCCTCGGGGTAGCACGGGTCAGCCCACATAATGAGTGGAAGGACTTACTTTACCGAGTCTGCCTCGACCCAAAGCTAGCACGTGGTTCCCATTTAAGCACAGGGGGAAGATTGCACCTTCATCTGCCGGGCATTTTTATGTGTTTATGTGTGTGCAAGTGCACATGTATACATCTGTTCTTTAGCAGCCTGAGCTGTGTGTGTGTGTGTGTGCGCCTTGTCTGAGTGTGAGATCATCGTGTTTGTACTGAAAGTCTACACCACATGTACAGCACATGTTGTCAGGTTGTGACTGGCACACAGGCTGTATTTATATCTGCATGAGGAGCTCAGATGCCACTGGCCAGCTCGAGATGTGATGGAGGGAGCTGGGCGGGTAGACGTCAGTGCAGGACCTCACATGCATGCACACACACACTCACACAGAGTGTGGTAAGAGAGAGGGCAGGGTGGGCTAATCTTACAGATGCACTGTGCACAGACAGTGAGGCGAGGGAGTTTCTGCCGTGAGTGAGGAGGCGTGATGGACGGAGGCAGAGGGAGAGAAACAAGAGAAGGAGGAGACGACAAAGGAAGTGAGATAAGATACAAAGAGAGTCCTTCACTAATGAACTCACTCCTGAGATTTAATTAAAGACTTTTCATCGCAGCTATTGCAAAAAAAAAAGCAAGTGAAGTGAAGCCGACACAGGAAGTGCAGTTCCTCTAACGTCCACTTGAGGCTGGCTCCAGAAGTGAGTCAGTCTCCATAAGTCCCCATGTTCAAATGTCCAACTTCACAGCAGAAATAAACATGTTTACAGCCTGGTACAAAAAACAGTTTTGGTCACAGAGACTACGTCCAGGTTTTAGACAGTCTGCAGGACGTCACGGAGACTACGTCCAGGTTTTAGACAGTCTGCGGGGACGTCACGGAGACTACGTCCAGGTTTTAGACAGTCTGCGGGACGCCACGGAGACTACGCCCAGGTTTTAGACAGTCTGCGGGACGCCACGGAGACTATGTCCAGGTTTTAGACAGTCTGCGGGACGCCACGGAGACTATGTCCAGGTTTTAGACAGTTTGCGGGACGCCACGGAGACTACGCCCAGGTTTTAGACAGTCTGCGGGACGCCACGGAGACTACGCTCAGGTTTTAGACAGTCTGCGGGGACGCCACGGAGACTACGCCCAGGTTTTAGACAGTCTGCGGACGCCACGGAGACTACGCCCAGGTTTTAGACAGTCTGCGGGACGCCACGGAGACTATGTCCAGGTTTTAGACAGTCTGCGGGACGCCACGGAGACTATGTCCAGGTTTTAGACAGTTTGCGGGACGCCACGGAGACTACGCCCAGGTTTTAGACAGTCTGCGGGACGCCACGGAGACTACGCCCAGGTTTCAGACAGTCTGCGGGACGCCACGGAGACTACGCCCAGGTTTTAGACAGTCTGCGGGACGCCACGGAGACTACGCCCAGGTTTTAGACAGTCTGCGGGACGCCACGGAGACTATGTCCAGGTTTTAGACAGTCTGCGGGACGCCACGGAGACTACGCCCAGGTTTTAGACAGTTTGCGGGACGCCACGGAGACTACGCCCAGGTTTTAGACAGTCTGCGGGACGCCACGGAGACTACGCCCAGGTTTTAGACAGTCTGCGGGACGCCACGGAGACTACGTCCAGGTTTTAGACAGTCTGCGGGGACGTCACGGAGACTACGTCCAGGTTTTAGACAGTCTGCGGGGACGTCACGGAGACTACGTCCAGGTTTTAGACAGTCTGCGGGACGCACACAGACTACGCCCAGGTTTTAGACAGCCTGCGGGGACGCCACAGAGACTACGCCCAGGTTTTAGACAGTCTGCGGGACGCACAGAGACTACGTCCAGGTTTTAGACAGTCTGCGGGGACGTCACGGAGACTACGTCCAGGTTTTAGACAGTCTGTGGCTCGTGTAGAATCTTCGGGTTTTCACAGTTTTCTCGATCGCTTGTTGTTCGACGTCTTTCTTGTGAAAACTGTCGTCTCAACTTTTGAGTTTCACATTTTTCTGCCATTTTGATCTCCAATATTTGCACAGGCTAACTGCAGACATAACACACGGTGTTGTTGTACTGCGAGGTGTTTGACAGGACGAGATTTAAGCAGCAGCTTATCTCCTGACCTTCAAAGTGATACTGTATGTTTCTGTCCCATTCGTCTTTAATCGTGCTGCAGAAAAATTTGCACCTTTCTAGAACAAAACCTTTCAAGTGGAGAATGCTTTATGTCCCGTCTGTTATCTGATGAACCTGCATGGGTGCAATCAGACACGATCTGCAGGCCAAACTGAGGCTGAGAGTCTCTCCTAGACAAAATATGAAAACTGTTTCAAAACCTACATTTAAATAAGAAGCCCCTTATCGGCCTCTGTTCTTTGTTTTTTTTGGTGTAAAATGTCGAAAGTGTTTCATGTTGTGGTTACCGCACAGATCAAACAGGTGTGTCTAAAAAAAGGCTATTCAGCTGTTATCTAATCTCAGGTTAAAAACAGCCTCTCTGTTTTGTTACATGTTTTATTGTGGCCATAATAGACCTGCACTGTGCAGACTGAAATGAGTACCTTCCAAAGCATGCATAATATTGTGTGTACAATATTATATATATATATATATATATATTATATTATATTATATTATATTATATTATAATATAATATAATATAATATAATATAATATAATATAATATAATATACAATATGAGCAGTTTAATAGTCTGTTTAATATAACTTAACTGCTCTGCACTCTAAATTATATTTAATTTAATTTATTTATTTATTTATATATTTTTCTATTATTGTGTGTAAAGGGCAAAATAAGAATTTCATTGCTGTCTAAATCATAATGTCTCTTAGATTTTGAATCTTTAATGTCATGAAAGACTCGTATCAAAGATTTTTAGTGTGTTCATGCATTGATTTTATTTTAGTATAATATTCTGCCAAACTTCTCTGTCACCACCTAAATCAGGTTAGTCAGATGTTTCTGGATTATTGATAAAAATGTGTCCGGGTCTGTTTTGGTGCCGGCAGTTCACGGACACACATTTGATGCTCTGCGTTTCTTCTTATAGCTGCTGTAGTTTGTATTTATTTAGAAGAATGATCATTAAAGCTGCTGCTGATGCTCCAATGAAGCATGTGAGTCATGAACTTGAGTGAAATATGAATTTGAAATAAAAAGTGAAGAATCATGTTAGAGTCTCCCTCATGCAGCGCACACATTAAACCACTAGTGGGCAGTACAGGCAGGGCGACGCACCACTTTCTGTTCTGAGCGAGAGCGGGTGGTGTTTACACCTCCCAGCTGGAAGGAGTCACGGCCGTGTGCTTTCTCCTCCGCGGTGGAGTGATCCAAGTTTAGGGTGGATGAAGACGGAGTCACAGGATCTCACACGGGATTTGTTAATTCGTTTAATTCCTCCGAGGAGGTTTCTTCTTCTCCTGCAGTAATCAGCACCTCCTCCTCTTCGCTCATCAGCTGGAGGAGCCGAGTAATTACACGACAGCTGGAGGTGCAGCTGTTTGTAGTGCACCGTCAGACTTCATAGCTCCAGCATGATGATGAGACTTCGTTCATTCATGGATCTGCTGTGTGACTCACATGTTCACACTAATGTGTGTGTGTGTGTGTGTGTCACCTGCAGAGAGGTGAACACTGCATTAAGGACACTGAGCTCAACATATGAACGGTGTCCTGTGTCACTGAGGTTTGTCCCTCTCCAGCACCTGTTGTGTTTTATGGACTCACCTGAATTTAGGATGAGGCGCCGCAGCGAATCAAACATAACCGCTGTGACACAATCAGGAAATAACTTTTTATTTCTCTGATTAACGACTTCATCGAGGCCGACACTCGCTCTGTCTCATTCACCGTCTGTGTCTGTGCCAAATTAAACTTCTCGTGTCTAAAATTTCAGACTCAGATTCAGAAGCTGCTTCATGAAACAAACACAGGCCGAGTGTCCGAGCTTACATAGTCTCAGTTTCAGGTTGACTGTGGAGGTTTGACCGGTCTGAGCATCTGATTGGCCGCCTCAGCGTGATGTCAGGTTATGTTTTTCCAAATGACCCTCCACTCAGACCTGCGTTTTCGTTAACGCAGTACGGAGGACGCCGAGTGTCACCGGGCCAGAACCCGACCCGAGCGTGTGACAGATGGACCAGAGACAAGGTCCTGCCTCGTTTCCCTCAACACCAAATTATGCGCTTCCTCTCGCTTCCCACCGCTCTCTGTTTCTGTCTGACGCACACGAGAAACACGAGAAGAGCTGTCACGATCGGAAATTTGCGCGCTCAAACTTCTTTTACATCTTTGTGTCAGCTGCAAACGAAACAAACACTTCAGCACCTCCATAAAAATATATTTCCACTTTGTTTGAAGTGTGCTTCAGGAAGGTCGATTTTATTTACTCAGGGCTTTTTATTGCCACTTCAAGTCGTACAAGCGTCAGATAAAGACGGCATTACGGAAGCTCATTTGAGCCGCTTTGTTTTATCATCCCATAAATCGCTCCTTATTGTTTTGGGGCTACTGATAGACTCCTTCGATCAGAGGCGCCTCCTATCAGGGCGCTCATGCACAGTTCATGATCCAAACTAAAGTCCACCGGCAGCCACAAACACCACATTTGATCCCACCTTATCTGAGAAGTTTCCAGGCCGAACAACGACTCTGTGATGTTTCATGTTCCACATCCCGGCCGATCATCAGCCGATAAATACCAGCTGGCTTCAACTCACTTTTCCACCATAAAAAAAATCAGCCCTGATATCGTTTGTGTGTTTTCTGGTGATGTGTTCGCCTCCATCCATTTGTCAGGGTGTGTCCGTCTGTATGATGCGTGCACACACACACACACACACACACACACGTGTGTTTGTGTCATGTGCATGGCAGCACATGTGTCTCCATGCGTGAGTGCATTTTGAGTGAAACACGGTCTGGCAGGAAGATCAAAGTAGCTCCATAACTCCTCCATCAGTCGGCCAGCCAGCGTATTGCCAGGAAGCTCGGCTCACCGCAGGAGATGTTGAGTTATTAGACTCAGATCATTTCAATTAGAACGCAGTTTGTTCAGTTAGTGAGAAATTCACAGTCGGTCTCTAACTTTGTTTACAACAAAACAAATGATGGAAAAACACCTGAAGAAAAAAGAAGAAATGTTTTTAATTATTCACATTTTCTCTGTCAAAGGCGACAAAATCAGAGTGTAATCCCACTGTGTAACTATGTCCAGCTGTACTCGAGTATTTGTTCTGATTACATTACTTCAGATCAAAAACTAGCGAGTCGACCACTTTGCTAACAGCCAAACACCAACCAGGTCACCAACAGCAGACACAGCAGCAGCTAATATTACTGACTAGTCCAACAGCAGTCAGCCCAGCTCGGCGTCTGTCTTTCAGCCTTTTATTTCACCAAGCTCTCACCAACCACTAAAAGTCAGTCCCAGATTTACTCTTGTCCGGCGGCTTCTTGCTCGCTCACTCTCTCCTTTTCTCTTCTTAGCTTCCTCCGTCAGCGTCCTCTTCACTCTCTTCTCCTCTGCCATTATGTCCATAGAATTCTTCTTCTTCTTCTTCTTCTTCTTCTTCTTCTTCTTCTTCTTCTTCTTCTTCTTCTTCTTCCCGTGGTACAAACACTAACACTCCCCAGTGCTCTGAGCTAACAAACTGAGCTAGCATGAGCTAACAGCAGCTACAGCTGTCAGCAGTTTACTTCACTGTCCATCATAAACTCTGTAAATCACAGAGAGTTGAGGCGGAGCAGCCGGAGGACATCAGAGGGAAAACCAGGAAACATTTTCTCCATAAAATATGATCCAGTTTCACCAGAATCAGTGAAATAGTTGGTGGTGTGTGACTTAGTGCCGTAAAGCGTTACGTACTTCTCCCGACCCGGAGCCCAAAGTTACATAGTGTGAGAACAGACGTACGAATGACAGAGACACCGTTCACCTGATCACAGGTCAGTGTGGATCAGCAGGAGGTAACAGACGGTAGATTATCAGAGGAAAGTTACAGGATGTTGATTTAAAAACGTCTTCTGGATGTTTCATAAGTTTACTAAATATCAAGTCCTCCAGTTGTACGCTGGCGTTTATATCAGCTGTGGAAATCTGCTGTTTGTCTTCACAGCGATGAAACGTCCGTTCACATGAGCGTCTTTTTATAGAGTCTGTATGAGCATTAATGCAGACTGTTATCATTTAATGGCGGCTCAGTGATGTGATACTACGGCAGATAAA
Organism: Miichthys miiuy; assembly: GCA_036365135.1. Lineage (NCBI taxonomy): Eukaryota > Metazoa > Chordata > Actinopteri > Sciaenidae > Miichthys > Miichthys miiuy. The sequence goes on along the minus strand of CM071602.1, from coordinate 3,929,502 downwards.
CTGTGCCAGAGTCCACTCGGCACTCGACTGTTCTCACGTCAAACAATCTGATCCAGTCAAACCTATCCCGTCTCAATGTGTCACCCCCGTCCTGGGTGTCCTCGCTAATGAAGTGTGTTGGTAGTGATGAAGTGTAACAGCGGCTGGTTTCTGGAGGTGCCGTGCCAGTGACAGGGTGGTCCCTGCCTCAGTGCTGCTGCTGCTGCTGCTGCTGCTGCTGCTGCTGCTGGCACCCTCATGCTCATCACGCACACATTGTTCAGTGGCACCTGGCCATAAGACGGGTGATGGCGGAAAGCCTGGTAATGATCAGACTTCTCCTCGCTGCTGTTGGTCTTTGCACTGTGTTTTCATTAATGCCGAGTGTGACTCGTGTATTAATTGTATGTAACACACTGGTTCATGTTCTTTGGCCTTCACGGGATGAGTGATGCTCGTGAATCTGGCAGTCCCACACAGAAATATTTGTATCAGTCAGTGGCAGACGCTCTCCTCTCCTCAAGGCTTGTTTTTATGTATCTACATTTTGGGTGTAATTAATTGTGCATATCGTACTGATGCTTTCCAGCTGTCTCCAGCAGCCCACATTCATAATTACTACACAGAGCATGCCTCGACGACGTCTCTCATTCTGCTGATGACTTCTTGTTTTTATTCAGCCGGTATCGTACGATGACAGCGTGACTCGCCTGCACAGAGCTGATCATTTCCAGAACTACACGGGTTGTTTAGGAAAGCTCCAGCGGTATTCTCGTCACGCGGCGCTCCTGAAAAGACCCCGATTTCCTCTTTTCGAGTTCGATTCACTTATTCTGTCGGAGCGTCATCGGATGAGCAGCTATAGAACCAATACATGACGTTTGATGGCATGTTGTGTATCTGTACTCTGACAGAGGTATTTCCATAATTCACTTGTCCTTCGTCTTTGGAGTGCAGCAGGTACAGACTCGATGGTCTGTACGTGCTGAAGCTGAACTCGTTTGGAGCGTTTCTCTTAATTTATGTGACTTCTTTTCAAAACGGAGGTTCAACTTGTAGGAATTCATCCATCAGCTGGTCGTTCTTTCTGGTGTCTGTCGTTTGCGTTGATGGATCTCAGGGGTCAGAGAGGTGAAACTGTCTGCGGAAACACAGCCGGTTTCAGTTTCACAAATGGTCAGGATTAAAGCTGGAAACGTGGAGGACACACGGGTAACGGTAGTCAAAGCGATGGGTCACTACTGTTCCAGCCTTAAAGTCTTCAGAGTCACCATCGATGCTGCTTCTCCTCAGCTGTCCGCAGACTACGACTTCTCCTGTTGGAGACGTGAAGCTACATTTATTCCAAGGTTGACAAAGCCGCTGCCAACACAAAGTTTTCATTGAAAGAGTGCGTTTTCCCATAATCTGAACAAACAACGCTGTATTTTGATGATCGGCGAGGGTGGCCGCAGCACGGGCAGCAAAAAACAAGACGTTCATCATCACCCAGCCGCCGCAGAGACAGAGAACATGTCTAATGATGCAATAAAGGACGACATGTTGATCGGGGAGCCTGTCAGTCCATTCTGAGGGACTCGGAGATTCATTGGTGTCCAGCAGTGAGACTAATCTGTACACATATGGCCGGCACTTCAGAAGGCCAGATGTTGTGTGCATGGCGATGCCCTCACAAACCCGACCAGCACATGTGCATGGAGTCACATGACGAGGCTGGATCGATTAATAAACAGAGTCATTGGAGTTTTTAAACTTTATTCATATTCACTTTATAAATCACCTTTCGATGGTCTGAGGGACCCGCTCGGTACATACCTGTGTATCAAGTCTAAAAGATATGTCAGCGGTTTGAAAACCAGGCACTTCAGAAGCAACTTTTAGCAATATTTCTTAGAAGACAGATGATATTTCTGATGAAGAGCGACTCAGTGGACTGAAGATGCTGAGACAGACGGTCTCTCTCTGGCCTTTAGGTCTGAATATTATTATTTTTGTCTTATCAGAACATTGTTTGCCATCCAGTCATTTATTTAATCTAATACTGAGGCTGAGGTCATGAGGAGATACAGAAATGTATAATTGTGTGTCATCAGCATAGCTGTGAAATTCAGCACTACGCTTTATGATGATTTCACCCAGTGGTAACAGATAAATAATGAAGAGAACAGGACCCAACATGGAGCCTTGTGGGACTCCACAGGTTGGAGCAATCGCCCAGGGACACAAAGAAGCCCCGCCCGGTCAGAGACGACCTGAACCAGCCCAGATTTCCAGTCTGTTTATTAATATGTTATGATCAACAGTATCAACAGTTTTGTTTATATCTGCTCTAATTTAGTCTGATCATGACACATTTGGATATTTGATACAGAGAGGCAAATAAAGATGGACACGCATTACATAATATATTCCTTGTAGTCTTCCACATAAATGATCATTTCTGTGCATCATATTAGTCTCATATTTCAGAGAAACGCTACTTGATATTCACGTTAAGACCGGCGTGGTAAAATATAGCGTCTTTTCCTGAGCTGCTGTTGTTGTTGGACACCGCGGCAGACATCAAGTCATTAACTCTCCATCAGCGGTGTGATTATGTAAACAATAACAGAAAGCCCGTCATGATTAAATAAGCTGACATTTTTATTGTTATGCTGGAGGATTGTTGGGAGAAGAAAGTGGCTCTGTTTGTGTCCTCGCTCCGATTGGCCCAACACATTTTTAGGGTTATTTCTACAGAGGCTCATCTTTTTTCTTTTTGGCACACATTCAAATAATTTGTTGGGTTTTGCACTCAGTTTGAAAACTGGGAAAACTCTGAGGTTTTCTAGTGAATCTTGCCCTGATCCTCGCTCTGCACGGACCCTCGGGGTGGGTTTGTTTACAATAAGCAGCCGAGAGCAGTGAACCAAGTTGAAAGAAACTCTTCCAACACTGTGCAACTTCTTGTAAATACCATAATTGCCCTGAGTTGTATCATCGCGCTGACTGCCTTCTGCGTGTGCCAACTGAAGTTCCAGTTACATCCAGAGATGTGTGTGTTTTGGTTGGCAGCAAAGCTCCTACCCCTCTATACACACTCAGTCACACCAGGGCCAATTGGTAACAGTTGTGGTCGGACCCCCCTGCACTACAACAACGGGTACAAAACTGTCCGTCTTTACTTCCCTCTTTCTCTGAATCCTCAGGAGAAATCATCTCCTGAATAAGCACAGCAGAATTATCCCCGCTGAGTCAGATTGTGTTTAAATCGCTGAGAGAAAAACAAGCGTTTTCTCTCTCTGCCCGCTCTGGGAACGAGTCCTACAATAACACACAGAGTTAATACAGCACATCCTGGAGGCATGCTGGGGTGTCACTGTTTATGGCAGTGCCTCCACCACATGCACACACACACACAAACCGAAACCACCACCGCTGCTGCTGCTGCTGCTGCTATAGCCTCCGTGAAGATGAGTCAGCAGCTCCAAAAGCTTCAGAGCGGATGTAGATCTGTGATTCGGGTATTTAATCATTAAAATAGAGACCATCCCTCAAACTTCTCACCATGCTCCTGCGTGCGAGTGTCATATTTACTGGGATGACTTGCTTTGAAATGGATTGTTTTTTTAGGCCTCGTGCTCGAGTTGCATTCACCCAACGTGGCATCCAATGAATTATTTATTTATTTATTTATTAACCAGGAAAAGTCCCACAGAACAGACAGAACAAACAAAACAGACAGTATATCTGTCTGTCCTCTGTCTGTCCAGCACTGACACAAAGTGTCTTCAGTGTGTTCAGGTGTTCTTCACGGTATTTCAGAGTTTGTCATTTCCTGATAAACCATAAAAACTTGTTGATGATGTCATCCTGCACTCGGGTACGGCGTGTACTAATTTTAACATCCAATCAAACGCTTTCTCTCTTCTGACGCCGCCGGAGCGGAGTGCTTCCTGTTTGATCCGGTCTGTGAGTGACTGTGAGGGCTGCTACAGTCATCTCTGTCCGGGCCTCACTGTGCACTGTACAAAAGCACAACTTTACAACTTTATTCACTGACTAACTGTGGTTACCTAAACTGACTCAGCCCCGGATGCCAGGAGCCAAACCTGGTAGACGCTGACAGTAGCCAAAGCATGTCCTAAAACTTGAGACTAAAGTTGCGATGTTACGATGTTACGTTTCTGAATCCCTGCATTATATTTGTCTCTGATTTGTCCTTTTCCCCTTTCTCTGAAATTACTTTCACAAGTGTAATCTGGGCCTGCTTGTTGTCCATGCTTTGGCCTGACGTTATCCTTGCCCTCCGCTTGCCTTTGTAGATCTGGACAATGTATCATAGCAGTTTTCTTTAAAGACCTTGGATCTGGCTTGTTTTGCTGTTGCTTAAGTTGAATCAAATAGTTGACTAATTGCTCAACAAGGTTGGTTATCCGATGAAAGATCTGGACTGACAGGAGAGGCAGAGCTGATTAGCACCTCAAAGTCAGGGCATGGAAAATGGTGTTTTGTTCCCTTTGGAGTGGAAGTGAGTCACTGCCCCATATGAAGGGGTTCAGGTATCCTGGGATCTCCCCCAAAGAGACTGAGACTACAGAATGAGGGAGGTATTTATAGGGTTGAGCACACTGGGCCGAGCTCACATGGCTGAAGGCCATCCATTCAGCACCTTAAAAACACGACCTTGGACTTCACGCCCAGGTGGAGAGGTCAAAACAGACCGTCGTCACCTTGTCGGCAGCAATGCAGACGAGCGTTGAGGGTGAAGAGGTCTTCATTTAATGGTGGAGCTGTGTCCAGTCCTTTGTTACGGTCACGAATATGAACGAAATAACAAAAGATGAATTTCCTTCGCAGGGTGGCTGGGTCACCCTGGAGTCTGTTGAGATGTTTCCTGGTGTGGAGGTATCCCAGGTACATCCAACTGGGACGAGACCACGGGGCAGACCCAGAGCACAGTAGAGCGATTACATATCCCACCAGGCTTGGGGACACCCTGGGATCACACATGAAAAACTAATGAATTAGCTTGAGAGAAGGAAGTGTAGGCTGATGCCACTGTGACCTTGAGCCAGATAAGTGGCAGTATATTGGGAAAACACCTTTGACCTTGAGAACCTCTCAGGACCCTTTTCATGTCAACAGTTTGCTTATTCAAGATGGAGCAAAGTTGCAAAAGCAGAACCAGTGTTGGTTTAGTATGAAGTCTTTTTTAGTTGTAACCAACTGCTGAGCTCAGAGGAGACGGCAGCTGTAAGGGTTAATGTGTCTGTGCGACACCTTCAGTCCAGCAGTGAGGCTGATGGGTGGGGTACACTGTAAACACCCGAAAATTAAGAGGGAATGCTTCATCTGCCCGTGTACATCCTGGACTGGTACTTAAAGTCTAAGTGACTCAAGACAAAAGCCCATTCAGTGGCCCTTAAGTGTTTTCTTCCAGTTCGTGCCTTGGCCACATAACAGTCATTTAGCCCAGACCAGCAGCAGCAGCCAATCCTGCAGAAGGTGTCTGTCCGCGCTTCCAGATGACGCCGAAACAGACCTGTTAGCCCGGTTAGCCCCTCGAGAGCAGGATGGCCACAGAGAGAGGCTGTTTATATGAAAGCTGCAAAGCACTGGAGCAGAGATGAAATGGCGTTGAGATTGCGCAGAGTCGGCAGCATGAGGGAACAGGCGACGTCATACAAGATCAACATCTGTCTCCTATTGGTGTGTTTGCTTCAGGGCACTCGTGCCTCGACACAGAAGGACCAGGTTTTTACGTACTTTAGTGTGAATAAAAGCGACTGTTGGTAGCAGAGAAACAGAAGAGAGAGCTGGCATCTCTGCCCGTATTTAGAGGTCACTACAGACTCACAGGACCGTAGTATGCTAGAAACGTGATATACGACATGAAAGTTGTTGCACGTACTTCTGAATGTATCTATAGATTCTTACATATAAGGTTTTGGTATTGTCATGATTATTTCTTTTGTTTGCATTGGAACAAAGAAAAAATGCAGAAAATGAAGGAAAGCAGGAATTCCACACAAAACTCCAAAAATAGACCCGACAAAGTTATTGTCACCTTTTCAAAATCTTCAGAAATAATTGTATCTCAAGCATGTGATGCTTCTTAAAGGTGCCGGCGAGAAATCACCACTTCCTGTCCGTCCGTTACTGGTCTATTTATCCAACGTGGAAGAAAGAAAAGAACTGGTGAGAAATTGTAATAAGTGATTGTTCGAATAAAAATTTGATCAACCTCTAAACAAATTAAAGCTGACCTGCTGACACTGGGTCAGTGAATAAGAAGGGACGCTATGGAAGGAGACCCAGGAGGACCATAAAAAAAAGCCAGAGTTTGTCAAAACTTACCTGAGGAAGCCAGAATCCTTCTGGGACGACGTCCTGTGGACAGAATGAGACTGAAATGAAGCTTTTTGGTCACAAAATGAAGCCTTCAGAGAAAAGAACAAGGTCCTTACAGTCAAACATGGTGGAGGTTCACTGATGTTTAGCTGCTTCAGGTGCTGGATGTCTTGACTGTGTGCACGGCGTTATGAAATCTGAAGACCACCAAAGAATTCAGGGGCAAGAAAACTGGGTCTCCGTCAGACGTCATGGGCCTTACAGCAGGACAATGACCCAAAGCATAAACACTGACATTACCTTACTCAACAGAATTTATCTCCCATTTTCAGTCGACCGTTTGTGGAGCTAAACCGAACTCTGAAGAGACACGCGTCTTATTTATGGACTGAAAGTTCATGGCGTTTGATCGTCCACTGTTGAACTGAACTCGGATCTCCTCGAGCTGCTTGCCGATCATTAATAGCTCTGCAGCTCTGTTGGCTGCCAAATAATTGTTCCCGTTTTCACAATGAACGCTAGCTAATTTTCACTTGTTGTTTTTGTTTGTTGTGAACACAACACAGCAGAAACTATGGTAACGAGTCCCAGAGCCCAATGAAACAACGCTAACGGCCTCGCTTTGGACGCGTAGAAGATATATAATGAGGAAAAGGCTTATTAGGATTCTGATGTATATTCAGTCGCTTCAGAGACTTTATTTGAAAGTTTAAGATCCCGAACACGTCGTCACTTTCAAATAAAAAAGGAAATTCTTTTACATTCCTGTCTGTGTTTTATTTTGAAAGGAATGTGCTTAATAAGCTGCAGAGTTACTGTTATGAACTACAGACGTTTAGAAACGTATAAATCCAAAGATTAATGCTATTAATCATAACATTAATTGGACTTGACATTCATTTCCAAATAATCTGAGGTTCAGTACTGATAAATTAAGAGGGCACATATATTATCTTTCATGTTGCAGAGGCCAAATAAGCTAAATTAAAGCAAAAGGCAATGAAAGTTTGTGTGTTTGTGCCATGCTCTCCCACGCTGAGGCTCTCTCTCTCAGCTTTTTAAACACAAAGTCCTGGCCTGAAATCGGGTCTTTACGTGGTCTGGCAGATCCGAGCTGGTGGCCTGCAGCTGTCGTTCATGGAAGCAAACGTTACAAAAGGAAATTATGTCGTTAGGAGGACGACTCAATAACAAGGTGACTCGAAGGATGTGAAAAGCCGTGCACCGTCCTGAAAATGTAGTTCAGCTCTTCGCTGCAGCTGCAGTTAAAGGTCACGTCCGAGCATCATTGATGAATTGAGATGTTCTTGCAGGGCCAGAACTGAATCAAGAAACTTGGCAACAACAAACCAAAAACATCCTCTATGACTCGTCGGAGTGGCATGAGGCTCGAGTGGTTCAGCGTCTACACCCCTTCCCTGCCAGCAAAGGAGGAAGAGTTTCTTCCTTCTAAATTGTTGCCTGATGCTTTGAGGATGATGTGCGGCTCTCCTGGGACGCTGTACATACGGCGCTCTCACGTCTCCCATCGCCTCGTCCTTGCCCCTTCACACTCCGACATGCTCAACTTCCCTTCCTCTAATTATTCATGCAACTTAATCATGTGATGTCAGCCGGAGCACAGCCTGTCTCGTCGAGTAGTTGATGGCTTCTACTTGAGGAAACCTGTTTTCACACCAGTCAGATTGAACCCTCCAGACCCCGAAAGAAAACGTCACTGAAATGAGCAAACAGAAAGAAACTGACAGTCACAAGCTGTTTTTATTTTAAAGAATGCAACTTCCTCTTTAAGTTGATACCAAATATGTGACTGAGTTTGATACATCACCACGGGACTCTTCGGTGAACACTCCCCCAGAAAACGGCCTCGATCAGGACTTTATTTAAAGTCAGCGTAAAGTCAATTCTGAGATTTCTTTCCAAAGACATTAAATATGTTGGACAATAGTTGCTGAAAACACGTGAAAACGATATATCACTGAAATGTGGAGTCAGAGGTTCAAACAGTTTTTCACCAGTTTTCAGGATTTTGTGGGCGGTCCTTAAAGGGTGGCTCGATGACACGCTGAGGCCACCCTGAGCAGAGAGACGGAGATGAATTCATCTCAGCTCAGAGTGTTTCAAAGTTAGTCATGTCGTTTTCTGAACTCATCTGACACGTTTCAGTCGCTTCAAAATGGCCGCTCGACTGCTCCCACGAGTGGGCGTGGCTTCAACACACACATTCAAGGACACGCCCCCACAGTCCTGGAGCTGAGGATTCATTTTTACCTGATTTTGACACCTGATTTCATAAACGTGTCGATATTTTTAATCATTCAAATTTAGACACTTTCTTCTTTAGTCTGACAAACTCAGAACTCATATTTATTTATTTATTTATTTATTTATTCTGACTTCACACGGACTTTAACGTATTTTGGTTCAGTGGGTACGATTTTAAAATGGCGTTGTGGAGGGTTAAATGAAAACGCTCAGACAAACACTGCAGACGACTCACCTGAGCGCTCACCTGTGGGAATTGTAGTTTTATGAGAATAAATAAAGTTTAGATCAAACAGACTGAGTCTTGTTTTACAGTGTAGACAGTCAGATTAAGTTGGCGCTGAGCTGCCGTCCGTGGATGAGTCGAGCTTCCTGTAAAACGTCGAGTCTGAACGGCTTCCTTTTTCTTCGACTGTTCACTTCTTCTTGTTTTGTCTCCTTCTGTCACTCACCTGTCATCACCGCAGAAATCTAAAACAGCTCTGCGATCACATCCGAACAAGACGACGCAGTCAGTTTGAGTTTGTACCGTAATAAATCTCTGAGTAGCGAGCCGTGTTGTTTTAAATGATCGTGCTCATATTTCTGAATGTCTTTGTTATTGTGGCGCTTTGAGTGATGATGATAAGTCAGCCAGGTTGAATTTGAAATTCATGACTGGTTTTTGACTCCAGGATGCCCTCGACCAGGTAGTTCACCTGGCCAGCACTTCCTGTCATGTCCCACCAATATTTTATATTCAATATTACATGATCACAAAATACTTCTTCCCTCTTTGATGAAGTCATTGAGCAGTTATCTGTTTTCGTCTGGAGATGCCGTGTGTCGACACAGTGGCTCGCTCCAACAAATCACTCAGGCTCCCATCTGGACGACCTTCAAGTCAGGAACTCACGACTGAAGGACCCACACACACACACACACACACAGAACACACACACACAGCCTGTGAAGCTTACATCTTTAAAACTCATGAACAATGAGGACGGCCTGATTAAATCCAGAGTGGATTCAGGAAGTAGTGAAACCGTTTGGAGGCTTTCACACAGGCTCGCCCGCTCAGTCTGAAGAGAGGAAACTGTCACTTTATCATTTTATTACACAGAAACACTGTGGGAGGTCTTTAATGTCATAAAGAGTCTTAATGATGGCAGCGTACTGAAAGCAGACGTTAACTTCTCTCTCTCTCTTTGTTTCTCAGAAATCATCGACGACCTCGCACACCTCGTGGACAAAACGGACAACCGGATCCGTAACGAGACCCGAAGGGTGAAGCTGGTGGAGACAAAGTCGGCGTCCTGTGGTGAGCCTTCCTTTGGTTTACGTCTACGAAAACAAATCATGATTAATCTGAGAAACAGCACTTCCCTTTTTAACTCACCCTTCGGTTATCAGCTAACAATTTAGCCTCTGGTGGCAACGGTCGACGTTCCCGTGTCACCAGGCGGGTCGAGACTTCATACTCGAATGACAGGAGACACATTTCTGTCAATCTCTATAAACTGTCAATATAAAGAACTTAAAAAGAGCGTAAACCCACTGAAACCGAGCAGCAACCTCTGTGTCCGTGAAGTGAAGCCACAAACTGCAGTTCCTCTAACGTCCACTTGAGGCTGGCTCCAGAAGTGAGTCAGTCTCCATAAGTCCCCATGTTCAAATGTCCAACTTCACAGCAGAAATAAACATGTTTACAGCCTGGTACAAAAAACAGTTTTGGTCTCTGTAGCTAATTTCCCCGTTCATGACAACTGTACTGAGGGTGAATTTATATACAACTCACCTGTTCAGGTTATATTAAGGCTTAAAGTTATGCAGGATTAAGAGCGTGGACGCTTTGATTGACAGGTGGGTGTGGTTACAGATGGCTTGTTTGAGCAACCAGACATCATTCAGCCGCCTCAGGTCCACGACTTTGACCATATTTAGATTAGCCGGGAGGCGGAAGAAGAGACTAAGTCCAGGTTTTAGACAGTCTGCGGGGACGTCACGGAGACTACGTCCAGGTTTTAGACAGTCTGCAGGACGCCTCAGAGACTACGCCCAGGTTTTAGACAGTCTGCGGGACGCCACGGAGACTACGCCCAGGTTTTAGACAGTCTGCAGGACGCCTCAGAGACTACGTCCAGGTTTTAGACAGTCTGCGGGGACGTCACGGAGACTACGTCCAGGTTTTAGACAGTCTGCGGGGACGTCACGGAGACTACGTCCAGGTTTTAGACAGTCTGCGGGGACGCCACGGAGACTACGCCCAGGTTTTAGACAGTCTGCGGACGCCACGGAGACTACGCCCAGGTTTTAGACAGTCTGCGGGGACGTCTCAGAGACTACGTCCAGGTTTTAGACAGTCTGCGGGGACGTCTCGGAGACTACGTCCAGGTTTTAGACAGTCTGTGAGGACGTGTCGAAGACTACGTCCAGGTCTTAGACAGTCTGCGGGACGCCACGGAGACTACGCCCAGGTTTTAGACAGTCTGCGGACGCCACGGAGACTACGCCCAGGTTTTAGACAGTCTGCGGGGACGTCACGGAGACTACGTCCAGGTTTTAGACAGTCTGCGGGGACGTCACGGAGACTATGTCCAGGTTTTAGACAGTCTGCGGGGACGTCTCGTGCTGTCCATTCTTTACGACCCTCCCTTGTCATTACTGCTGAGTTTGTTTTGTCGTCCACAAAAAGACTTTGCTTCTTTGCTTCGGCCTCTTTGTGCCTCGCTGCTGGTGACTTTCAGAGAAGAGGGTGTGTTCGCTGTCTTAAAGCTCGAGTCAGGCTCAGTTTGCCCAGTAAAACGGCGCACAGCATCACTATGGCAAAGGCTGCATTGTTGTGCTAGGAGACCCGGCTAACCCGGCAGTCGTGGACAGAAGCAGAAGCGGGTCGGCCCTCCGGATGCTTCATTCTGTTGGTCGTGTCCCCATGGCGCCCAAGTGCTGAGTTTGTTTGAAGATCCCAGAGCTGGGTTTGATTGTGTTTGAATCAGGACTCTTCCCTCCTCCCTCCGCTGGAGAATATTCATGTGTTTGCCCGTGTGCATGTCCACATGCATCACATGTATCCGTGTGTGTCTCTGCACACGATATTCTTGTGCGTGCGTCTGCGAATGGAAAATTCCCCCCGTGGTCTTCTTCACTCTCACCTCAATGCGCTCTTTCTTTTTTCCATTCCTCTCTGTCATCCCCCCGTTCGTCTCCTCGCTTGTTTGACACTCGTCTTTGTGTCAAGCAGAGAAAGAATTGAAAATACGACATGCCACAGATCGTTGGGAGGGCTTTCCCTCTCTCTCCATGGCAGCGTGTTTATAATTCCTCAGCTTTAAGGCTTTATTTATTTTTCAAACCACCTCTCATCCAAAGCCGGCGTTTGGTGTTATGTCTCAGCCGAGTCCTTGTAATGCTGCGAGTGTCTGGCTTCGACAGGCCGGAGCATACTTAACATAACTATTGCTGGCTGCCTCGCTGTAAAAGAGGCGTCTTCAGGTTCAGAGCGACGCTGGAAAGATTCCCAGAAATGTGGAAAATGCTCCTTCACTGCGGGATGATCGATATTAATCATCAGACGTTTACAAACCTTTTTCATACGTGTGATCTGTGAGAAGGAGTTAAAAGCTGGAGCAGAGCTTTGGGAAGGAACCCACGTATCGCTGCAGCGTGGTTCCTGCGGCGTGCATGACTGCAGCCTGCAGCGTTGTGAAACCTCCATTGTGTTGAAACATATTGGACTCCTGTCGAGCGCAGGCTTGTGGAGACTTTCTCTTAAAGATTTAAACTTGATTCAAAGAGTTCCCAAGATGAAACACCTCATTATTTTTCACTCCCACAAAAAGAAACCAACAAGGAACAAAAGATTTAACCAAGAAAACACTTTTAAATGTTACTTTTGATTTCAAAAAGGCGTAATGACTTTTCTGAACTGAACCTCAGGACTGAAATGTGTCGCAGCATCAGAAAGTTTCCATGGAAAGATTCTTTAATGAAGCAATATTACATGAGAGGGGAACGTTCCATCATTAAAGTGCCAATAATGAGTTAAGGCTCACCCTCTCATGTAATATTGTGATTATCCAACAATTACCAACTTAAATAAAATATCATCAAAATCTTTCATGTTTTCTCTCAAAGTAAATGTTTGTTCTGCTGTTTCGTTTCCATGGAGATACACGGAGTCTGACTAACACCTGGAAAACAATCAGTCACAGCAGTACACACCTGTATGTAATGAAACCCAGTTTACTACTCCAGCAAGTAGCCTGAGCCTCAGTAACGGCCTGCAACAGACGATTTCTAGTCCCAGACAACGCATGTATAAATACCACACATATAAACACTAGGTATTAACGAGGTACACGCCTGTATTAACGAGGTACACGCCTGTATTAACGAGGTACACGCCTGTATTAACGAGGTACACGCCTGTATAAACAAGGTACACGCCTGTATAAACGAGGTACACGCCTGTATTAACGAGGTACACGCCTGTATTAACGGGGTACACACCTGTATTAACGAGGTACACGCCTGTATTAACGAGGTACACGCCTGTATAAACGAGGTACACGCCTGTATAAACGAGGTACACGCCTGTATTAACGAGGTACACGCCTGTATTAACGAGGTACACGCCTGTATTAACGGGGTACACGCCTGTATTAACGAGGTACACGCCTGTATTAACGAGGTACACGCCTGTATTAACGGGTACACGCCTGTATTAACGAGGTACACGCCTGTATAAACGAGGTACACGCCTGTATTAACGGGTACACGCCTGTATTAACGAGGTACACGCCTGTATTAACGAGGTACACGCCTGTATTAACGAGGTACACGCCTGTATTAACGAGGTACACGCCTGTATAAACGAGGTACACGCCTGTATTAACGGGTACACGCCTGTATTAACGAGGTACACACCTGTATTAACGAGGTACACGCCTGTATTAACGAGGTACACGCCTGTATTAACGAGGTACACGCCTGTATTAACGAGGTACACGCCTGTATTAACTGGGTACACACCTGTATTAACGAGGTACACGCCTGTATTAACGAGGTACACGCCTGTATTAACGAGGTACACGCCTGTATTAACGGGGTACACGCCTGTATTAACGAGGTACACGCCTGTATTAACGAGGTACACGCCTGTATTAACGAGGTACACACCTGTATAAACGAGGTACACGCCTGTATTAACGAGGTACACGCCTGTATAAACGAGGTACACGCCTGTATTAACGAGGTACACGCCTGTATTAACGAGGTACACGCCTGTATAAACGAGGTACACGCCTGTATTAACGAGGCGGCTCCATTAAATTCGAATGTTCATTAACGAAAGGTGAAATTTGTTTTTCTTTATTAAAATATTTTTACCTGTTTTATGCTTTCAGGATGTGACTGTGGAGATGACGCAGTGACATTTTAGTGATGAGTCAGGTGTGTCTCATCACTATGTGTAAATGTCTAGTTGACCAATCAGATCGCTTGGTCAGAACTACTTATCGTATAATCAGATACGGACTCATTTAAATCCTCATTAATCATCGGCTGATTTTAAACATCCAGTTTCGTCCGATGCGTCACTGAAGCGAGCTCAGCCTGACTCACGGAGTCATCTCCGCTCGTGTTTCCGATGCTGCTGCTGGGAATAGAGGGGTGGAGGCTTTGCTTGGATTAGTGTGGCAGATTAGTCTCCGGGACCAAAGGCTCTCTTTGGAGAGTAGTGTGAGTTCTCTGGAGCTTTTGGCGTCACCGTCAGGCGACATCAACAGAGCTAATCCTCAGTTTGTAGCCGGCCACTTCTGTAACCCCGTGAAGCCCGCAGGAGGCTCGCATCTCAAGTAGGCTTGTGCTGGTTGGACTGGAGGGGGTGTCTGAAGAGACGGTGGGTGAGGGGCGGCGTGGAGGACGAGGAGCTCCACTTAAAAACTCTTCAAACTTTTAATCAGTTAGATTTTATTCCCACCGCTCTGACATGTTACACATGTTTCATATGTTTGATGAAAGTAACGCGTCCTGCTAATGAGCTTTCCACAGCTGAGTGAGTGGCAACTTCAATTCAATCTTTAAATATTTAAAAACTTTTCACCTCAAATGTTTTTTTTCACTTTCAGACTTCCTGTGAGAGAAATTCAGTTCGACACAGCGACACACGACCTGTTGGATCTCTTATATAAACTCATCTATTGGTAGACCAGTGAGATTATTATAACACACAGTAATAATCTAAAAATGAGATAAAGTCCATCTTTAATGATGTTCATGTTTGGTTCTGTTGACCTACATTAGATGTTCGTTAAATCTGAAACTCTTCCAGCATCGTGCAGCAGCTCTGCTGCCTTCAACAGGTCCAGAAGTTTAGTCTGTAGAAAGTCTAACAGCACACAGTTTGGTGTTTAAGTCGACATGTCTGACTAACATTTCCATCATCCTTCTAGAAGGATCTTTAGACAGTGAAACATCAGCAGACACGATGAACCTGACGAGTTCTTTTCTCATTAAGCATTTCTATTAAAGTAATTTAAATCTGTCTGTGCTTTTAAATGAGAATAATTTAATCGTCTTCTTCTCGTGTTTCCAAACATTTAATTTGTCGTGTTGATTCAGAACTATTTGCAGCTGATATGCAGAAATATTTACATGCAAGTTAAGTTTGATGACGGTGTTTAAAGAAGTGTTGACGTGCAAACTGAATTACCACCGATCCCTTTGATGGATGGAGCGACTCGATGATCTGCTGACTCGTGAAAGTTCTCACCTGTGAAATATTTTAAACTTTACGCACCAAACGTCGTGTACAAAGTCCTGAAACGTGACTGACTGGTCAGGCCAACAGACTTTAGCAATGTTCACGTCCATCTTCAGGACGAAGCGTCACCGTCATCGGCTCATAATCGTCCAACACTTTGGTTTACACCTAAATACCTTCAAAAGTAATTCAGTTCCTACGAGCGGCAGCTGCATCTCATGCAAATGTTAGTCTCAGAGCTACAAGCCCGACGAGATGACGATGGCCGGCGGTCAACCAGAAGCTGCTAGCACAGCTGTGGACTCAGTCTTGTTGGTTTTGGACCAACGGTCACACTCTTTCTGTTATTTGTGTCACTTGTGTTTAAAGGTGTCTAACACTTTAAGATCCATTCAGAGTTTTTGTCTTCTTCATTTGAGCTGTGAGAAAAACGACGAGCGTCTCGTCGCTAACCTCGCTGTCAGAGGTCATCACCGCCTTTTGTGCTGCAGAAAGATCTTTGAACCATGAGCGAGGAGGGCGAGGAGGGCGAGGAGGGAGGTCCAGGGAGGGCAACTCTCACCGATTACTCGTCCTCTCTGTGATTTGTCTTACTCATGTGGAAGACGTGATGGACCCAGAAGCTCCTGGGTGGTCAGTCCATCAGCAGACACCAACTATCTCCGTCAGCATCAGTGTCACAGCGTTATTGTCACCGGTCTCTGGAGGGTCGGACTGTTGTATGACATGAGAGGGTGTGAGAGTCTTTCTCCACGCTAACATATGCGTGTGTTATACAGCCAAGCCTTTATTGCTGTTGTTGCCATGGTGTTGTCAAGTCGCTGACAGATGTTGGACTGGGCTGAATGAAATTCTGATGCCTGGATCTGGATGTGGACTCGGTATCGTTTACACCCAAACAGAGATAATTGTTGTGTGTATTTGCTTTAAGAACGAGGCGTTTAAAGAGCCATCACGGGGCAGCTGACATTTATATTCTGCTCACATGTGTAAGTTATCAGGAGGAGACGGTCCTAACACGCATGACACATGTATGAACACCTTCCCCTCGACACGCCATGCGCCCAAAGAATGCAGAGAAAGACAATCGGAGATCGATGACGAGTCAAACGCTGTGCAGAGACATCTGGACCCTTTAAACTCCACGGCCTGGCACACAGAGCAGCCATCAGCCTTATGTTTCATCAGACCACCACGCCACCACGACCACCGCAGGCAATTAGTTCAGCATGGCTTATATCTCGGCCCGTCTCTCTCTCCCTGTGGGAAAGACGACCAATTAGACGGTGGAGAGGAAGAATGAGAGAAATGTAAACCCAAAGTGAAAATAACAATGGACGACTTGAGTCAGTGAAGGGAGCGTCGACAGACCTCAGACCAGCTAGAGACTGTCTAAAACCTGGATGTAGTCTCTGTGACGTCCCCGCAGACTGTCTAAAACCTGGACGTAGTCTCTGTGACGTCCCCGCAGACTGTCTAAAACCTGGACGTAGTCTCCGTGACGCCCCACAGACTGTCTAAAACCTGACCTAGTCTCCGTGACGCCCCGCAGACTGTCTAAAACCTGGACGTAGTCTCTGTGACGTCCCCGCAGACTGTCTAAAACCTGGACGTAGTCTCTGTGACGTCCCCGCAGACTGTCTAAAACCTGGACGTAGTCTCTGTGACGTCCCCGCAGACTGTCTAAAACCTGGACGTAGTCTCCGTGACGCCCCCACAGACTGTCTAAAACCTGGACCTAGTCTCCGTGACGCCCCCGCAGACTGTCTAAAACCTGGACGTAGTCTCCGTGACGTCCCCACAGACTGTCTAAAACCTGGACGTAGTCTCCGTGACGTCCCCGCAGACTGTCTAAAACCTGGACGTAGTCTCTGTGACGTCCCCGCAGGTTTCTGAAGAGCTGTTGTGAAGCTCTGCCTCTCGGCTGATCCATAAATGTTCAAAGACGTGGATTATCAGCTGACCTGAGGCGTCCTCGCTCTTAATCCTGCATAACTTTAAGCCTTAATATAACCTGAACAGGTGAGTTGTATATAAATTCACCCTCAGTACAGTTGTCATGAACGGGGAAATTAGCTACAGAGACCAAAACTGTTTTTTGTACCAGGCTGTAAACATGTTTATTTCTGCTGTGAAGTTGGACATTTGAACATGGGGACTTATGGAGACTGACTCACTTCTGGAGCCAGCCTCAGGTGGACGTTAGAGGAACTGCAGTTTGTGGCTTCACCGACACAGAGGTTGATAATTGGTTATTTTATATCAGCTGATATTAATTTCCTTTCTGAACACTTAAATGTTGAAACTTTGTGGCTGACACATACGGAGTCGCTGGTTGGTTTGTCATAAACAGTCTCAGAGACTTTCAGGTCTCTCGTCTCTTTTTAATGAGCTAAAAGTGAATTTTGTCGTGCCGCCGTCGAGGCGTGGGCATCGCTAACAACGTTCAGGACGTCTGCAGTGTGTTCCTGTGACAGCTGTGTTTAAAGTTTGCTGTGAAGACGTCGGTCGTGTACCTGTGGCGGGTTTCCCAGCTGAGCTTAGTTTCTGTGTTTCTGGGTGGTGGCTTCAGTAAGATGTGTAATATTTTCAGGCCCTGGGGGTGAAAGCACTTTGATGAAGTGTGAGTGAGCCTTTGCACATTTTTCTCTGCTTCCATAGTATCAGTGAAAAACAATGATTATCCTCTGCAGGCCCAATCAGAACCATATGCCTATCACAGTGTGCAATCTGCACTGTGCAGTGAAGCTTTCGTGGCTGTTGAACGCATGTAAACTGCATTAAGTCATCGAGAGGGAGACGGTGATGTGCTGTGAGGGCATTCGCTCCGGGGACCGAGCGGCAGATCAAGGACTTTGTAAATTAGTGGTGAGGTATGCAGACTTCTTACCTCGTCCAAGTGTATTCCCTCGTGTCGGCCGGACGCTCCTCCTCCTCCTCCTCCTCCTCCTCCTCCTCCTCCTCCTCCTCGGCTGCTCGACGTTCAGAGTTTGAACTTTAAAGTTCGACGAGCTGCAAAGTTTCGACGTATTCACAAACAAATCTAAAAATAATCGGATCATAATGTCTGCGTCTCCACATCGAGTGTCCGGAAATCAAATAATCCGTCCGCACAGCAACTCGTCACCACGATGATCGGTTAAAAAAATCTTTACAGAGTTTTGCTGTAATTTTTACACATTCATTAACCATCGTTAATGTTGACACATTAAAATGAGATCAGTGTGAATTAAACCTGTGCCAAGATGTAGAGCAGGTCACAAAGTTTTGGGGATATATTAATAAATCTTTGTGTGTTAATACAACAGGTCAAATTTTAAATCAGTAATCAAAGTGTGTGATCTCTTTAACTGTATTAATTATTATTCATTAGATAATTCTCATTCTTACGTTGAATCTTTTCCACATCGAGCTGTTAGTTACTTTATCACACGCTTCATCTTCATCTCCAGATATTCTTTTACTATATAAGATATATTCATATATAGAAATATGTTTCATCTCATACTTTATCCAGCTTATTCCCCGACATGACTGTGATTAATCTTTATTATAAAAGATTCTTCTTGTCAGTCAGTGTGACGTCCTGATGTGACATTCAGTCATTAGGACGTCTAATAACGAAGTCTTGAGAGTTCAGTTCATTAGTCCATCTCTGAACATGTCCTCACCTCTTTTTGTGGCTTTCAGCCTTTCTCGATTTGTTTCGGTGACTCGTTAAAACTCAAATGTTCCTCAGGCAGCAGTACGTATCGTGCTCTTTGAGCTTCACTCTCGCTTCATTGTTTCCTCGTCTTCTCGTGGATTTCGTTGACGCCTGCTTTGTCTTTGTTTTCTCTTCCGTCTCATGTCTTTGTTTTCTCTTCCTCCTTCAGGGATGCTGGTGGTCATCGTCCTCCTCCTCATAGCCATCGTGGTGATCGCCGTGTGGCCCGTGTAGAGGACGAGGACGGCGGCGGTCACGGAGCTGAGCTGGACACACTGATTTAAAACATCTCGTCCGTCTTCTACACTGACACAAACGTCCTTTAGCTGCTCAGTTTAGAAACTTTGAACTCTGCAGAAGACTTTTTAAAAACTGAACATGTTACCTGTCTGTCTGCATCACCTGTCTGTCTGTCTGTCTGTCTGTCTGCATCATTACATGTTAAATCATCTGGAGGTCTGAGAGGACGGACTGTGACGTCTGTCTGTGATTCAGCGAGCTCTGCAGTATTCACGCTCACTTATATTTACCCGTGCATTACTGTAGCAGTTGTAATGTTTTGTCATCGTTTGTCTTGGGTTTTTCTAACGTTCATGGAACAGCGCTGAGCCAACACAAACAGCTCAGCCACGTTACCAACATGGCTGCTCTCCTTCACTGTAAATCACTTCAGCTTGTAATTTCTAATAAAACACATTTCCAGTTCAAAGTCTCCGGAGTCCGCTCGCTTCGCGCTGCTCTGTTTGGTAACACGATGTTCAGCTCACTGATGATACGCCTGAGTTTAAAGTTAAAGGAACAATCTGTCACATATTTACTGGATTATATTTAAAATGGCCGCGCTGTGTCTTCAACTGAAATACTTCTTGACAGTCTGTTTGAATGTTTTTGTCGTGTGCACACTTCTCGTGTGGCGCTTTGCGATGCCAGATATGAAACGCATTAAAGCGTAAGTCGATCAACAGTTAAAGGTTCAGTTTGTAACTTTTCAGATGAGCTATCAGCAGAAATGAAATATAACATGTATAACTATATAAAATCACCTTAAAGACAAATCAGTTTTTTTTTTTATTACCTTAGAATCAGCCTTTTATATCTACATACGGAGAAGGTCCTCTTACATGGAGGCCGTCATCTTGTGCGGCCATATTTGTTAGCACGTAGCAGAAAAAGAACCAGAAGTTTTTTTATGTTCAGTTTGAGAAGTTAACACACTGTACCTTTAACATTAACGTCCTAAAGAGTCGTGGTTCATTGATTATTTCCCTCGTAAATTTTCCAAAGACTCGACCTACAACATAAGTTATGAAGCCACTGAGTTCAAGTATCCAAATCACATCACGATATTTGCCGTTGTTGTGTGCGATGTTTCTTCTTCTGAGATCTAAAGAGGTTTTTATTATTCTGAATGTAACTGATCAGAAAGTAACGTCGCTCAGCGTCTTCAATCTGGCAACCCGCGTGAGCTTCGAGTAATAATTAACATATATATATATATATATATATATATATATATATATATATATATATATGTATATATAAGCATATATATATATATATATATATATATATATATATATATATATATATATATATATATATATATATATATATATATATATATATATAAGCAACAGATATTCAAATGAACAGAGACAGATGGTTTCAATGTAACAAGAGTTTATTTCAACTGAAAATCTGAATTTAGTTCTACCAGGTTGGTGTATTCAGTAGTTATTTCCTTCTTTAATGGCAACAATCTAGACAACCACAAACAAGTAAAAAAAAAAAAAGTTGAAAAAGACAATAAAATCCACAATGTCTTGTGTCATTAAATATATTCATATATAATAACCATAATATATTAGTACGCATCGTAAAACAACATCGCAAAAAGTCTTGGCAACGGTGACAACTAAACAACATTTACAATTCATAGTATGAACACAAAGCAATGCTTTGACAGGTGTGTGTGTGTGTGTGTGTGTCAAATCGAGACAAATGTACAGCATGAGGCTACAGAGACGAGAGAGGTGTGATTACATCGTGCCAAACAGAAAAATACGTTGACGGAGAAACACGTGAATGTACCGTATGTTTGTGGAGAAGCCACACGCGTGTGCTGACGTCACATGATCGCGTCTTTGATTGTTCAGGAAAGAAGAAGGAAAAAACCTCATCCGGAAAAATGAAGCCAGCTGATTTTGATCTCTCACGGTCGAGTTTGTCGTCATCGCGAGGCTTTCCCGTGGACGGAGTTCTGAGATCGCGGAATCAGAAATAATTAAAGAAGTAGATGAAGACCACGTGTCCTGAAAGCTCCGCTCACGGTAACTGTAAAAGGTGCTGAACCATCACACGGTTCTCAAAGGAACTCCAGTTTACGACACACCGCGTCCACCGCGGCCTTTCACCGACGCCGACAAATCCAAACTGAACCGCGTCCATGAACAAAGCGAACAACCGTGGTTTGAATCGAGCCGCGAGCGTCGAGCGATTGCAGCTCACCCCGTTTGTCCCCCCGTCGTGCGAGGAGAGCTGAAGTGAAGAGAATTAACACGACAAGTCAAAGCGAGGCTCGCACAGTCCGTGAACGTCCGGTCACGCATTGTGGCGGGAGGTGAATACGTGACGGGTTCAAGATTTCATTTCTGCACCTCGTGAGTTTTTGAACAATCTGAAAGTTGGATTTAGTTGTTGGGTCATCCAGTTTTTCTAAAATCTTGAGATTATCCATGAACATTTTTAAGGATTTTTCCAGAGTTGAATCAGAAATCGTGACGTCAGATATGCATTTCTTTGTTGCGTCCGTTTTGCACAATCATCGACCTTGAATCATTTTCTAACAGAACAGCATCGTCTCTGAAGTGCAGCTGAAATGAATTAAAACAAACACTTAGCCACAGAACAACCCACATTAATGATCGTTTCTATTATTTCTGGCCTCTTGTCCTTTTTTTTTTTTTTTGTAAATCGATTGTTAAACTCCTGTTTTGAAATATATAAAAATAAAACTTAATAATAAATCACAGTTACTCTAAGTACTGAAAGTGAAATCAGTGATTTTAAAACGCAGTTTGTCCTCCAAAAAAACAAAAAACAAACAAAAAGCATCATTTTTAATATTAGTACCTCGAGCAGCACCTGTTAGTGAATCAAATGAGAAGCGTTCACGTGCAGGTTTGAACAAATACTGAACCGGCGACTCTGAAGAGGGGATGTGAACATATGAAGATCAGTCAGTCAACACTTTTTTTTCATGCTCGGTTCTGTCGATTAAAAAACAGATAAACCTTAAAGCCCTCCGAGGCAAATGTACTTTGTGACTTTGGGCTATACAAATAAAATTTGATTTGATTTGATTTGATTTGATTTCTTACATCAGGCGGATGAACGGCAGCTCGGTGACGACGTAATGTACGATGCGTTTTCGTGGCTTGCGAACAAAACGAAAGTTTTTATGGCACAACTCTGAACAGAGGAAATGTGACCGCCTCGGTCAGATCGACGAATACGACGAGGAAACCATGCAGAGGGCAAAAATCGCAGTGGTAAATTAAGTGGCTTTTTTTTTTTTTTCATTTTTGCACCAGCAGAAACCGTCCATAAAATTCAAACATACTTAAAATATAATGATTTCATACTGAGAGAAAGTAAACAAACACAAATAACTTTATATGCTGGTAATAGGTGCAAATTCGGCAAATCCACAAGAGGGACGGAATCTCAAAATAAACCATGAAACCAAATCTGCAGGGTGAGCTCCTTCAACAAAAGTTCACTAGAAAAACATCCTAAATAATTCTCTTCATGCTTCTACACAAAAAAGCAGCGACATAAACAGTCTGTTGTCTGTCCGTGGTCCTCTGTCGGCCTCCCGTTCACCTCTATTATTATTTTTTGAATGACCCGCTCAGCTTTCCTCTCCGGCATCCTCTCCGTCTCTTCCCGCCTATGGCTTCTTACACTTGCCTTTCTTCTCGCGCTGCTGGAACTTCCTCAGCCTGCGCGCCCACGTGTCCCTCCACTGGATAACCAGGCTGCCTTTGTCCGCCACCACTCCGCCGCCCTGCCCGGGGGAGTCCTCGTCGTTCCCCAGCAGCAGGTACTTCTTCCCGGGTTTAATCTTGGGACACTTGCAGGCCACGTCTTTGGCGCGGACCCACAGGAACTGGTCCCCGCGGCGGATTCGGCTCTCACCCTGCTTGTAGACGGAGATGATGTTGACGGTGAACTTCCACCACTCGCCAGCTTTGTCCGCCTTCAGGATGTGAACCTGGACGGCTGCAGAGAAGTCAAAAGAGATGATACGTTATGACTTAAATTCACAATCCAGCATGTCAAAGGTTACTCCCGCAGTGAGACAAACCTCTGAACACCACCGGGCACGGCTCTGTGACGTCACTATGACCCCACCGGGAGCGTTTTGCCCGGCAGACTTTGTTAACTTTCTCAGATGTGGTTGTTTTTCTTGGAGAAATCGTGTCACAGCGTCTGAACTGTTTGAGAAGATCGCCTGATTCTGGCCTCGGTATCTCCAAAACCCCAAACCCTCTAATATTTAGATTTCTTCAGTTGCACTGCATGGATGCAAGTCTTCAGTCATGTCACTTGTCGTCTCACTTATTATTTCCTGAATTATACTGCATTTTGTCCACCTAACTAAGATCTCTTGTGATCAGCAGATATCAGTGGATGTCTACTTCGGTAAACTCCACTCATGGTATGAATACTGTTCTTCCTGTCGGTGTAAGAGGCCGGTCCGTGGTCCGTCTGTGGTCCATGTGTGATGTACAGCTGCCCGTGCATTACGTCCATTACTCCTGACAGAGCGGTGTGATTTGTAATGTGATTAGGAGGCAGGCTATGGCTATTAGAGACGTTAGCTGGGAAGACACTCAGTGATATCACATGATGAATCAACCGGTACGCTCCTCAGAGAGCGAGAGAGGGAGGAAGGGCTGCTGTTCATGGATCACAGCCCAGCATGTATCAGTATGTCTTATATTGACCAGATCTCTATTAACTTCCATTATACTTCTCGAGTACTTTACGGGGGGGAAGCAGAATGAACCGCCCACGGGGTCACTGCTTTTACCTTCAGCGTGGAGCTAATGGAGCTGAACATCACGGCGGCATTAAGAGCACATCCTGTATGCAGGGCGGCTTTTTCTCCGTGTCCCAGTCACAAACATGTTTCTGGATTAAAGCCCACGTCGAGTTTCCAGCAGAGTTTTTGGTGTTTTTGCTGCATCCGGGTTCAAAATGTGGTGAAGCTTCCTGAAGAACATCGTCACCGTTGCCAAGTGCCTGCTCGTGTATTCCTGTCGTTTAAGAATTAGTGTTGAATCTCGGTCATCAGTCACTTTGTGACTTTACTGGCCTGTCGTTTGAGATGTTCTTTATGTTTGTTTCACCCACGATGCTCCCATGAGGCCTCGTGTCATTGGCTGATCTGGTGTGACCGGATGGTGACCTCGGCACCACCTTGCACCTTCCAGCTGCCACCAGGTGCCGTTCTCTCTGTTTGAGTTTAGTCAGCGATTCGTTATACCCCGGGACACCACCAGACATTTATTACCCCCTCCCTGCAGCCCCGCGCTGCCCCCCTGAAGCTTGTATCGTCGCCTCTGTACGCAGCGTGCAGCCCAGCTCCCCCGCTGATCTTTTCAAAGCGGACCAAAGCTCCGGCTCTCAGCTGATCCTGTAGATTTACATCATGTTTGACTTTCTGATCTGCTCCGCTGAGCTCATGTTGGTAAATCAGCTCAGAGATCTTCTGCTCTGTTATGAATCTTGAATGTTTCAAACTAAAGATGGATGATGGACGCAGCTTAATGCCTCTCATGTACATCAGCAGCACAAAGGCCCCCCGGTGACGGCAAGACGAGGACAAAGTGGATTACACAGAGGATGATGTCAAACTAACGGAGGAATACAATATAATAATCACACATCACATGTTTAAGAATAGACTTTATATGTGTGAATGGTGTCTCTGTCATCCGTACGTCTGTTCTCACACTATCTAACTTTGTCACACATCACCAAGAAAATGTTTTCTGGTTTTCCCTCTGAGTTTATGATGGACAGTGAAGTAAACTGCTGACAGCTGTAGCTGCTGTTAGCTCATGTTAGCTCAGTTTGTTAGCCCAGACTGTGAGCTCAGAGCACCGGGGGAGTGTTAGTGTTTGTGGACCACCAGGAGGTTTACAGGCCCAGCACTCAGCAGCCTCTATGGACATAATGGCAGAGGAGAAGAGAGTGAAGAGGACGCTGACGGAGGAAGCTAAGAAGAGAAAAGGAGAGAGTGAGCGAGCAAGAAGCCGCCGGACAAGAGTAAATCTGGGACTGACTTTTAGTGGTTGGTGAGAGCTTGGTGAAATAAAAGGCTGAAAGACAGACGCCGAGCTGGGCTGACTGCTGTTGGACTAGTCAGTAATATTAGCTGCTGCTGTGTCTGCTGTTGGTGACCTGGTTGATGATTGGCTGTTATGTAACTTTTTATCTGAAGCATCAGTACCAGCAGATCTGCTGAACCTAACACTCACAACATGTTTGGAGGAGATGAACATACATGAGGGTACTCTGTCGTCATGCACGTTACATTGCCTGATAAAACTGCAGATTTAAACTAAAAGGTTAAACCTGATATTTAAATTAGATTCCAGCTCTCGTCCCAGGCGAGGCTCTTCTCGTGACATCAGCAGTGAGGTGGGCATTGGTGGAAGAGGAGGTGTCTATAAGCTCGACCCCGTAACTCCCCCAAATCCCTGCAGAACAAAGCCCGGGGCCCGTCCGTCAAGCTGCTGAGGTATGCTGCAGGATGCCGCCGCTGTGGTTGACCGGTTCAGCAGTCTGACTTCAATCAGGGGAGGAGGAGAGGGGAGAGGTCATACGTCTTATCCACACCTTGAATGGCGTGGCGGGCCGGCGCTCACAGGAATGCAGCTGTGGGGGAAGTGGGCCGCCTTAATGAGAGCTCAGCGACTGTCCGTCACAGCGTCCTGATCCGACTCTTCATCCTCCAACAGTCTGTTTGATCCTTTGTGTGTCGAGTGAGCCATCAGTGAAACGCCTCCACTGTAAACTGCAGCAGCTCCACAGCGCCGTGTGCACCGGACCGGACCGGACCGGACCGGGAGGAAATGTGTAAACATGCAGAACATGAACTAAAAGATGAGCTGCAGTCTGACACATTTTAACAGACGCTGACTCACCGTAATCTTTCTTGCAGTACTTCTTCATGTTGATCTTCAGTTTTCCTTTGGACGCCTTACAGTACGAGTCACAGTCTGCAGAGGAAGAACACAGACCACGATGAATTACTTTTAATAAGGCTTCAGGGAGATTTAGTGAATTTAAGAATTAACTGTCTGAATGTGAAAATGAAACTAAAATCTGCAAAGTTTATTTATTTATTTAAATCTGTGAAATTTTCCCCAGAAATTTGTCAAATAAATAAAAAATAATAATAAACTAAATACAAATAAATTAAAACAAGAAGAAATAAGAAATGAGAAATTATTTAAAAACAAAACAAAAAAAACAAACAGTGAACATTAAAATTCAAATTAATTAAATGACTTTGTTTTGAAACATCAAAAACATCAAACATTAAAATTAGACATATAAAGATAAATGTGTGCTCAGATTTTTACAAATGGAAAACTAAAAATTAAAAACTAAAATTAAAAACAGAAATTATTTTTTTCTAGAAATAATAAGTAGAGATAAAAACTATATACAATTAAAGCATTGTTTCATGACTGTGAGTGACTTATATATTTAATATAATATATATATATATTAAATATATTTAATATAATATATATATATATATATTAAATATATTTAATATAATATATATATATATATATATATATATATATATATATATATATATATATATACATTAAATATATTTAATAATGGAGTAAAAATGTATTTTATAAAAACAAATTGATGCTTTTAAAAAATAAATTCATGATGAAATTATTTCTTTTTAAAGATTAAAGTGTGTGAAATATTTTTTGAACAGAAACATTTTATTCAAATGAATTAAATTATAAAGTCGGCTCCTTCAGCTCCACCTTTAGCAGAACTGTTCCCATGTTCTGGTTCTGTCCGCTCACACGTTCACCAGACCGGACTTTAGTTTGTTTGATTTTTTCTGTTAACATCTGTCCGGTGTGACTGTCGTCTAGCAGCTGCTGGAGGAGTTCTGGTCGTGATGGAGGTACCAGCAGCACCGCAGCCTGTCAG
Source organism: Miichthys miiuy (assembly GCA_036365135.1). NCBI lineage: Eukaryota > Metazoa > Chordata > Actinopteri > Sciaenidae > Miichthys > Miichthys miiuy. Next base: position 3,902,209 of record CM071602.1, on the reverse strand, counting down.
ACGGTGTGAATGAGTCGGGCCTGTGCCTCCACCAACATCGACCCCTCCACCCTCCACCTCTCTCCAGATCTTACCTCAGCCCCGACCTCCCAAAAAAAAAAAAAAAAGCCTGGGATCACTTGAAGGCCTCGCCGAGGAGGAGGACCACGTCAAGACTGCATTTATGGTGCTGAGAGCTGGAAGGTGGGGGTGTGGAGGTGGAGGTGGAGGTGGGGGTGTGAAAGGGGTCAAGGCCACACAAAGGGAGGTCAGGAAGGGAAAATTAGCCATCCATGAAGGGTTTAAGGCAGAGGACCCTTTCTGGGAGGAGGAGGAGGAGGAAGAGGAGGAGGAGGAGAGGCCGTGAACAAATAAATACCTCACACACACACACACACACCTCACACACACACACACACACACACACTGAGGAAGATGAGTAAGTGGTGACTTAAAGGTTATTTCAGCTGGATGTGGAACCTCGACAGAACGTTTATAGAACGTTTAAGACATTTTCTGTGAACCAAATACAAGTTTGTATCGTCCATATCCTAAAATCCCGTCACACACACACACACACACACACACACTGATCGACCAACCAAATAACACTGGTGGAGAGTTGTTGATGTAATCAGGCTCAAGGCTAAATGCTAAAGGCTAACAGGAGCTAACGGGAGAAAAGTTAACAGAGCTAATGGTATCTAACAGGAGCTAACGTGAAGCCAATGGGAGCTAACATTAATATTTAAGTAAAGGAAATCAGCAGATCAAGCCTAAAGGCTAACAGGAGCTACTTAACAGAGCTAACAGAGGCTAACAGGAGCTAGCTAACGGAAGTTAACATGAGCTAGCTAACGTTACATATAGTTACGTTAGATGAAGGCTAAGGGGAGCTAGTCAATAGAGCTAATGGTATCTAACGGGAGCTAACAGGAGCTAGTTAATAGAGCTAATGGTATCTAACAGGATCTAACGTTATAGTTAATGTAAAGAGAAGCAGCAGATCCCCTGTTCAGTGTTCAAGCTTAAAGGCTAATAGGAGCTAACATGAGCTAATGGGAGAATAGTTAACAGAGCTAACGGTATCTAACGGGAGCTAACGGGAGCTAACGGGACATGTGACGTCCTTTATCTCGTGTTGTTACGGACACGTCATGAATTGTTCAGGTGTCATATTTCTTAAAGGGACAGCGCAGGGAGCTTTAGTTTACTTCAGACTGATAATATGTTTGTTTTGGAACGTTCTGTCAACGCTACAGAAACACTTGGTAACTGTGTGTGTGTGTGTGTGTGTGTGTTCTCCACGTGTTCTTAATTATTAGAAGTAAACTGTTATTTCTGTCGAGGGCTGATGACCACACATGCGTCACAGATTATAACTCACAGATCCACGAGGAGACGCCATCAGTTTTATGATAGATTACCAGGAGGTGAAGGAGGTGAACAGTATATACCTCCACCACCTCCACCACCTCCACCTCACTCCTGCAGTGATTGCCCCATGCTACGCTGTCACGCTGCCAGACTCTTACAGTGCCGGCCAGCATAATGTGACGTGTTCTCGGCTCTCCCGACGGGCACAAATTGGATCCAGAGGACTTGATTTGGTTTGCACACTTACAGGACTGCGAGTAAAAAGAAAAGGAGCGAAGGAACGGAGGAAGCAGGAGATGGATAGAGCGTGGAGGAGGAGAGTGATGGGGTGATGGAGGAAAGGAGTGGAGCTTTCAGGCGGCCTGAATATGAACAAACTTCATTGTTGTGAGCAGATCTTTGCTCTCCTTTATTCTCCGTTTGAATGAGGTTGCCCGGGGAACACCGCGACAAGAAAAAATGCAGGGAAGGAGGCGGGAGGATGGATAGTGGTGGAGAGCGAAGGGGTGGAGAGGACAGGAGTGAAGTTTATCAGGGGTGGGGGTGGGAAGAAGAAGAAGGGGAAGAGGAGGAGGAGAAGGAGGAGGAGGTGGAGGAGGATTTGAAGTGAAACCTTCAAATCAGCAGAAGCTGGAGCTGCTGCTGGTAAATAGAGTAACAAAAATAGGCAAAGTAAATGAAACAGAGGAGTCTATATGAGCTCCACCTGATTACCATGTAAATGATGGAGGGGGGAGCCGTGGAAAGGAGGCTTTGTTTTCTCATAACCCCCCTTGATGCCATCATGATACTTCCCTTTGATAGCCTTTCGTTCCCCATTAGTGTACCCCTGAGACGCAGCTCCGGGCCCCGCTGAGAGCACCCCGAGATCCCCATTTAGGGCCAGGCAGTCCCCTACCGCGAGGACAAATGTTCCCTTTGTGCGGGTGTTACAAGCAGGGGAAGTGGGAGCAGTCCTGTAGCGCTGAGCTAAAATGTGCTTTGGGTGTTCTGAGTAGATGTAGTTACTACAGCGCTTTGTTTCCCGCCTTTCAGAGCGCCGAGGAGTGCGTAACTGAGAGGTGGACCTTTGCCCCTTCTATCAAAGTGCTGTACAAGCCTTGAAGCTAATCGTTTTCATTTGGGGGGGCGTCTTACTGAAGTCAGAATACAGTACAGGTCTATGTGTCGGAGCCAAAGCTTTACTGTGCCCGTACAGGGGAACTCATGTAGGCCTGCGTTAGGCCCCAGTTAAACATGTTTAAAGTGTAAAAATGATGGTAGACCCTCAACAACACGGAGGGCGTAACGAGCTCTGTACTGATCAACGCTCAGACCATAACAAAGCTCTCGATTCTCAAGTCCATCTACGTTCCAACTCTCACCTACATGAAACAAAAGAGATCGCGGATACGAGTGTCCGAAGTGACCTTCTTCCACCGGGTGTCCAGGTCCTCAAAGGATAGGGTGAGGAGCTTGAGTAGAGCTGCTGATCCTTCATGTGAAAAGGAGCCAGCTGAGGTGGTCCAACATCTGATCAGGATCCTCCTGGGCTTTGAGACATCCGCGGCAGACCCAGAACCCGCTGGAGGAACTACAGTACGTAGCCCATCTAGGCTGAGAACGCCACAGGATCACCCAGGGAGGAGCTGGATTGTGTTTGCTGCTGCTACCACGACAAAATGACGAGTTATAACTAACACAACCGGATCAAGGCTGAAAAGAAACAAAAATCTGGCTTCTTTAAAATCAAACATCTCTCCAGAGTCGATCGATGGCGGCACGCGGTGATCCGACACGTCAGTAAACAAGGACGTCGATATCACGGTACGTGCTGATACTGTTATGAAGTAAACTACTTGTCTCAGCACTCGTGGAACGACTGTTGTCCAATCAGATTACTCGGTCTTGGTCTATATAAACTGGATCTAGATCCAGAACACCTTCTGAACGTGGAGAGGAGGTGTAAATGACGGCCCAGGAGGAGGCCGTTCTCCCTCAACAGGCCGACTGAGAAACAAATTGAGGCAAATAAAGCATGTAATTAGATTAAGGAGCCCAGTGTGCTGCCCGGCTCGGTGCCGCCCAGCCCTGTGCTGCCCGGCACAGTTTGGAGTTTGGATGGAGTCCAGAGGAGCTCCCTCCTCCTCCTCCTCCTCCTCCTCCTTCACTTCTCTGCTCATTGTGTTTCAAAGCTGCTTTTTGTTCTCGGCAGCGAAGAGGCTCTTCAGATTCCTTGACCTGGTTTGAGATTTTACTTCTCGGTTCTGGCGTGCGCTCGCTTCAGATGAGCTGGATCGTCCGTCGTGTTTTTACTGTAACTGATGAGATTCAGACGAGTCAGCGGGGACTCCCGCTGGAAGGAAATAACCCTGCAGAGGTCGTTAAAGATGATTTGTAAATCACATGCGCAGGTTCGATATTGATAATGAGTGTGATACAGAGCTGCTCTCGTTTTGGCAAAAACATGTCGATGTGATCGTTAAGTGAGTCGGCGATGTGAACAGGGCGTGTGAAGCAAGACTCGTGTCCAAAGAAAATCCAAGGAGGGGTCCGCCACAGATCCTGATCACTTCCAGCCTCTCACACACACATGTAGGGCTGAACCTCGTTACGATCCTCATCATCATTAGTTACTTTCACATCCTGTTGTATCCTGACAGGCCCGGGCGGCCATCGCAGGTCACCGGCGGTTAATCTCCTCCACATTTTGGTTGCCGTGCAGACGTCTCTGTCACGACCCCGTGGGAGTGGCGACTCACACCATCCGTGACCTAGCAGCACAATGTGTGTTTTGTCTGGTCCACACCATCAGAGGTATTCTCCATGCATTCCAGCCCTCCGTGTGGTCGAGAGGGGGAGAGCGCTGCTGCTGCTGCTACGGGGGAGACAAATTAATATCCACCCCGTTCTCCCTCCCTCCCCCCAAACCAGGCACCTGCCTCACAGCTGTCAGCCCGACACCCCCACGGCTACGACACACTCGCGCTTCCACGTTTGTTTCTAAAATAACTGTTGAATCCTTCGGCGACGTCCTCAACTGTCTCTACTTCATAATCAGAGTCATCGGCCTGGTTTGTGTTTACGTGTACGTAAACTGATACAGCCGAAACAAAGTCAACGTAAACTTTGTTTTTCTTCTTCGACTCCCCGAAAAATCTGAATAAACCAAAGACAAACTACAGAATCTGGACGTAGTCTCCGTGACGTCCCCGCAGACTGTCTAAAACCTGGACGTAGTCTCCGTGACGTCTCCGCAGACTGTCTAAAACCTGGACGTAGTCTCCGTGACGTCCCCACAGACTGTCTAAAACCTGGACGTAGTCTCCGTGATGTCCGCCACATGGAGATACTCGTGATCCTGATGTGGCTGATGCAGGACGTCCATTGACGAGCATTACATGACCGAGAGGTAACTGAGTGATTCGATTATCTGCAGAGCTGCTCGGTGTCCTTCAGGTTGTTTACAGTCGTTCAATGACACACTTTAATCTGAGAGATTATTGGATTTAAACCAGGATACAGCTGCAGGCAAAGACTTCATATAACAACATAGGAGTGGAAGAAGAGCTCAGGTTGATTTTTTCCACTCAGAAAATAAATATCCTGATCAGCATTATTCAGGTTGATAAAGTGATACAGTCCGTCCCTCACAGATCCAGTAATCCCTCAATGAGGTGAGGAAAATTTCCTACACCCCAAAAGTGGACAGATTCCTGACAAGGGGGCCCAGAGAAACTCCAGATCTTCCAGCTCGGCACCACCCACAGTGTCATGTGAAGACAAAGCGTGAAACAGAGGGAGACGAAGGAAGTGGAGGAGAGCGAAGAGAGGCTGAGAGAGAAAAGAAAGGAGGTGGAGGAAAGGGTGGGGGTCCGCAGAGTATCCTGACCGCACTTGTCAGTCGAACGCTTGGGGACCTCCGAGGCCCGACAACAGCTGCACGTACACGTGGAGCTCCGGCAAACTTCAGACTAAAGACTCGATGATGTTTAACCACGAGGCCCAAAAAATACAACGCTGGAACTCTTTCCAGCATCGTTTGGACCTCTGAGTTCACCGAACAGAACCAGTTCTTCTGCTTCAGGATTTTAATCAGATTCAACTGGAAACAACAAGCAGAAACTCAAGCTCACGATCCAGAACACAAGTCCAGTATCTCTAAGATAAACTAGGACAAGCTAAGATAAGATAAGCTGGACTTTATTGATCCACACTGGGATCAAATTCCCGTGTTACAGCAGCTCACACACACAAAAGGTGAATCAGAAAAATTAAATTAAAATAAAATAACCTTTCTGTGTAGCATTGAAATCAGATGTTTATATAATAAAGGAAAAAGAGGCTGAGAAGACATCAGGAGATGATTTAGTGTGGATGAATAAATATGACTAATTAAAGGTCACGTATGTATACAGAGCGATATGTAGCCTCAGGCCAATCAGAAGTGAGCGCTCCAGAACTCACCCTGATGTCATATCCTGTCTCTAAAGACAGGACAGTACAGACCAGCCAGGTCCAGATCCGGGACCAGATCCAAGACCGGGACCAGGACCAGGGGAGTTTGCAGAGATGAAAAATCATGAAATCAAACAAAGTGTGGGGCGTCGGCGCCGTGCTGTGCCGCTGTTAGACTGATTAATGGTGAAAGTGTGAGAGATTAAAGGAGGCCCGGCCCAGCAGAGTCTCAGCTGATGGATCCAATATTCATGAAGCGCTAATAAGGAGGGGAAGACATGAGGGATCCAATTTACCCCGCAGGCTGTTCCTACATGTTCTCACTTCCTCTAGAAAATATAAAGAAATGTTTGAGTCTCACCTGACGGCTCCTCCGTGCTGCTCGATGGAGTCGTCGGAGGCGCAACTGGAATCTCTGCTCGGAAAGAAAGACGACAGACAGAGATCAGATCGTCACCACGTGAAGTTCACTCATCACAGCTTTAATTAGATTTGTGTCGCTGCAGTGTGAAAGCAGGAAAACATATCAGAGTTCAACAGACGAGCTTTAGTGAGGACGGGTCGTGGTTATGGACATAATTCACTAAATATTTCACTTTATTTGATCTCAGATTAAATAACATATAGTGTGCTCTTCCAGGCACACTCAATAAAGTAACGTGTTGTTCCAGCTGTCTGACCTCAGAATAAAAACATAAATGTCTCTATATCGAGTCTTCAGCATTTCTCGTCCTCCAATCCGTCTCCTCCAGTCGTCCTCAGTAAATTTTAAACCTCTCAGATGTTGAATGTACCCGAGCCGGTGAAAGGTTCTGGCACCGTGCATGGACTGTAACGTCCATTTGTGTCCATTTGTTGCATCTGCTGGATCTTTATCCACCAGCATCGAGACGCCCCGTCCCAGTCTCTAAAATAAGCTGAGTTGAGGTAGGACTTTATTCATCCCAGACTTCCTGTCTGTCTACACTCCTTTCTAAACTCTCATTACTGAATTATTATTTCTGTTTCTATGATCGTCCAAAGACTTGGTTCTTTCAGCGCACCTTGTGGGCAGGTACAAGGACTTAAAGAACGCAGAGACACATGCAAAGAAAGAGGTGCACAGTGACGAAGGTGAAGAAAGAATCAAGTCTTCAGAACCTGAACGTACGCCACATTTCTGAGATGATCAGCTTTGACTGAACGTTCCCAGGAATCAACGATTTAATTTATTCCTTTACGGGACTTCAGCCGTGCATATTCCTCATAAGTATTTAATCCCTGGTTCATATTTAAAATATCAAGAGCACCAATTAAAATCTGTTTTTTTTTTCTCAGAGAGACAAAAGAGCCGATAAATTTTGGTCTCCATCGCTCTGACTGTAACTCGAGGGCGCGTCTCGGCTCATGAACGGTCACCGGATGCTGAGAACAAGATTGATTCTGTAATTCAACCCGGAGCTTTCTTTTTTATCTGAGACACTTTGGGGGATTGAAGAGTTCTCCGGGTCTTTACTCAGATTTATGGAGGCCGAGGAAGCCGGGAAAGGCTGCGCCGTCGTAACCTTGAGCTTCACTTTAATGGTGTGTTTATTTAACAACAGTCGGACACTAAGCGCTCGTCTGAAGAAAAAGGATGAGAGGACTTAAAGCGGTGTAGGAGTGTGTGTTATGTGTTCAGGTGTGTGATTGCTCCCACAGTGAGGTGAAAGCTGGTTTCCACGTACTTATGCAGGGGGCAATGGGCGAGCGGCTCTGCTGGTAGCCTTTAGCACAGCGGTTGCATGTGATACCAGTCACGCCGTCTTTACAGGGACATTGTCCTGTGGTTTGGTTACAGGTTTTGCCAGCAGCACCCACCGGATGGCAATCACATGCTGTGAGGAAACAGAGGAAGAAAGAGTGAGTGACCGCACACATGTGGAGACATGACACAGCATACGACGTCTATGGAGAGTGCAGCAGCAGTGAGAGAGACAGGTGGAGGCGTGCAGAGAGACAGACGAGTGACACAAAGAACAACACCACCTTCACATCTGTCCTCCTTCTAACCACCGGACCGCACCGGGTTTGACCAACAGGGAATAACGTCACACTACAGAGGTGTTTAACAGACTTTATGATGGAAACATTGATAAGCAGCAGGAGAGCTAAAGCTAATATAATAAAGCTAATGAAGCTAACACTGAGGATCCAGTTGGTTTGGAACTAGTGCTAATGTAGCTAACTGCTAACATTAGCTATTTTAGTTAGCTTGTATGTAAAGCTAACATTAGCTAATGTTATGATTTTGAGTTTTTTCCTCCAAGTTAGCTCACTGCTAACATTACCTTTAATTACTTGGTGTAAACATTGATAAGTAGTGAAGCGCTAACTGTGGTTAGCTCGGTCAGCCGTGTAGCTAACTGAACTGACTCAGCCCGGGATGCCAGGAGCCAAACCCGGCAAGAAAACCACCTCGGTAGGCTGCTGTGTTCACTGTTAGACTGGACACTGCTGGTTCAGAGGTTCTGTCGCTGTGTTCACTGTTAGACTGGACACTGCTGGTTCAGAGGTTCTGTCGCTGTGTTCACTGTTAGACTGGACACTGCTGGTTCAGAGGTTCTGTTGCTGTGTTCACTGTTAGACTGGACACTGCTGGTTCAGAGGTTCTGTTGCTGTGTTCACTGTTAGACTGGACACTGCTGGTTCAGAGGTTCTGTTGCTTACACTAGCTCATAGCGCTAGCTGAAGTGCATTGCTATTGGCTACTGTAAATGTCAATCAAAATCCAACGTCTCTCCCTCTCTAAAACATAAAATTAGGAAGTAAACAGATCTCTACTTTAGATGTTTCTTGACATCTTAGCGTCGTTTGCTAATTAGCATGTAACCATCACATGTATCAGCATAATGTTGAATCACGTGTGTGTGTGTGTGTGTTCTGCATGTGTGTGTCTGTATGTGTGAGGTAAAGAGTGAAAGGCCTGCGCATGTTTACCAAATGATAAAATAATGGAGGATAATCCTAATTGCCTGGTTCTGATTTGTGCCGAGCTTTGAACGCCGCCCAAAACGTCTGTCACACTTCCTCCAGAACTTGGGGGGTCTATCGAACACACATGCTTCAGGAATGTAATCATTTTCCAATTGCTCTCTCGCGAGCCCTTTATTAATTTATTTCACAGCCAAACCTCTGTCGGGTCCTGAGATTGGCGTTGAATAATAGTTGTCTGAGTTGTTTCTTTTCATCTATTTTTGGAGAGGTGGTTGGATTAATCGTCCTTCCTTCCACACAGTCCGTTCGGTCTAATCCGGACCAGAACAGGTCCTGATAATCCATCATCCATTCTCTTTAAAAAATGCCGTTTGTCACCAAACTCCTCGCCCCGCAGAGTGTTTTTATATTTTCGGTGTATTTGTGATGGAGTCTGGGCTCGCTCCCTCGCTGCGCCGTGTCACTTGTCGTTCTGAAATCCTTCAAAGGGGGCGAAGCTGAATTATGTGTGCTGAGGTTTGTGGGGGTATTTAGTGGTTTGGCCTGTTTTGTTTTTAACCGCACAGACTGTTTCAGACCCACAGCACAAAATTACAGCTTCAAAACAGTCTGCTCGTCTCGGCACATTGCATCGGAATCCATGTTCAAAATGCACCGACGTCAAAACAAATTTTAATTAACGGTGAAGCTTGTGCATGCGGCCAGAAGCCACAGATTTATACTGTAAATCCATTTAACGGATTAAATAATCAGAACACATGATAGTCGGTTATAAAGTAGCGTGTTCATTCACCTTCAGGGTGGATTAAGGTAAATAAATAAATGACAGTAAAAGTATAAATAATTTTATTCTGGTGATGAAAAAGGCTGTGCTTCTGTCTGGTTTGATCCCCGAGCTAACCAATCCTGCTTCAGACTGATTTAGGACCGCCCCCTTAAATAGCATACAGACACATTAATAAATAAATGTAGAAATACAGAAATCGCCTTTGTCATCACCAAACTGTTTCAATCATTTATTTATATTTGTCATTTTTTGTCCTTCGTAGTCGGTTCTGTTGTCGATCCACGTCGCGGCGCTTGTCGGTCGATGTTTTGTGACGCATTTTGACGAGACAACCTTCATTTAAAGTTTGCGTCAAGTCCAGAAGTTTGTGTTTGAGTGGACCACCTCCTCACACACACACACACACACACACACACACTCTTATCTGCATGGCCTGTTTCCTGTGATTCAGCTCCTGTTGCTGCTCTTATCTCGTCTTATCAGCCTCCTTAAAAGTCTGTGTATCTCGTAGTACCTTTATCAGACCAATCTGTCACAGCTTAGTTGTGTCTAGCTCAATGGAAGTACCAGCAGCGCACACACACACACACACACACACACACACACACACACTCAGGAAGCCCAGTAAATGGCGTGGAGGCCGGTTCAGCACGTCTTCTTCTGGCCTGTGAATTTAAGCGCATGTTAGAGGAGCTGCTCGGTAACCGCTTCACGGGCCTCAAAGCCTGCCAGTAAATCAAGGTGAGCAGCACATGTTGTACAGGTGGAGGGGGGTGGAGTGCTGCAGCCTGCCTCTCCTCTGACTCACCCGCTGTCTAGTTTCTTTGCTTCTCTGCGTGACAAATCACCCGACTCCCCCCTCGGCCCCTCACCCCTCGCTGGATGACCCGAGCGCTGACGCTCACTTCCTGTGGAGGTGTGAGTGAGAGTTTGTGGTTGTAGTGTGTGTGTCCACTTAACGGTCAAGTGGCTCAGATGTCTTCAGGAGATACGACAGGTGAACACGATCTGACTGTCACGTTTCTGGATGAAGCTCCTAAAAGAAGAAGCTCCTAGAAGAAGAAGCTCCTAGAAGAAGAAGCTCTTGGCGTAAAAGCTGAAAAATGTTCTCTGTTAATGCTTTTTGATTTTTTTCAGACGATGTTGCACAATGTGAGAATTTCGAGCTCCGCCAATCATTTACCATAAAGCTGGTGTTTGAAGTCTGAACTCCCCCTCCGCCTCCTCCTCCTCCTCCTCCTCCTCCTCCTTCTTCTTATTGGTTTCTGTGCCAATAAGAATAATTTGTTGGGCCTGGACTGAAGCCAAGCTACCCGAGTCTGTGTCCTATTATAATTAGGTTTGTGCTCGGCAGAAAGAGATAGTGTTGTTGCTCTCGACATAAACAGTCTCTCTAAATGACGTGTTTATCTCGCAGAGGGCGTGTCGGCAGTGTTGTTGTGTTGTTTAGTGTTTTTATTGATCAGAACCGGACCGGCCCGTTGTGAACGGCGCACATGTGTGTGGATCTAAACTGAGAGCACGCAGATATTGGCGCACCAATCCAACGCTGTGTTCAAAATCCAAAGCATAAAACATTTTATATGCGGTCAATAAAAAACGACTGTGTCAATGGGAGACACATGGCGAGGAGCGGGGAGCGGGTTCTTTAAGCATGTTACTCTGATTGAAACAGACCGGCCCTCAATCAGAGACTAATTTCCCTCCGTATGCAAAATATGTTCCTCATCATGCCGCTGACCGACGTCATCGTGTGACGGTCGATGTGCAGATTCAAACGTGAATCAAAACGGCGACCTTTTATTCAGCTCAGACGGTCTGAGGACGAATCAGGAGCAGGCCTCCACATCACCGTTAAACTGGTTAATTGACCTCCTCTGTTCAGTCCCTGCAGCACACACCTGAGGAGCAGCTGACGACAACACCTGTGCAGGTGAGAGCCTCTATAAACCCTGACTCTGTCTCTCTGACCACCTTTTGTTCTTTGGTTCATGCGGCGTCTCGCTCACACTGCTGTGCTGATCAACACACCTCTTCATTTCTTTGAGTTTCTTCATTTTTGGGTTGTTAAACATTAAATTATCTTCAGGCTTCAGTCCGTGACATCGGACCTGTTATTCAGCAGGTAGATCCACGAGTGCTGACGTCACTTTACAACATTACATTAACGTTCATCTAAAAAAACATTTCCTGCTGCTGGAACACCTGAACAATTCATGACGTGTCCGTAACAACGCGAGATAAAGGACGTCACATGACCACAGACTGACTGTCAGTTCAACATCAGTATGATCCACACAGATAAACTACAACTACCAACGTTATTTTAATGTTAGACCAGCGTTATTTTAGTGTTAGACCAACGTTATTTTAATGTTAGATGAGTGTAGGAATGAGGTGAAGTGTGTCAAACATGAACGTTTCTCTGCAGTCAGAGCTGATTGGTGGATCACACACACGCTGAATTAAACACTGTTAATTCACCAAACTGATATTTTAACAGACTCTTATTTCACTGGTTCATACGTGACACGAAGCAGCTGACCTGTGCTAACGTGCAGACCAACACATGCCAAATAAATGATTAAAGAAACAAAGAAGTAGTCTCTTGATAAACGGAGCTGGGTTTTAAAGTTTGGTGACAAACAGATGACAGACAGCAGATTACAGCTCTCTGTGTAAGGAGGACTTCTTCTTCAGCGTTCAGAGGTTTTCAAACTGTTCAACGAGAGCGGCCTCCATGTTTACACTCTGACTCAACGAGGGGTGAAGTTATAAATTTTGGTGTAGCCACTGGACGAGCCGCTGCTCCTCCTCCTCCTCCTCCTCCTCCTCCTCCTCCTCGTGGCCTCTGACGGACGTGCGCTGCTTTCGGGGGAAGGATTGTGTTACGCATGTAAAAGCAAACTCTGGTTCTCCTCGAGCAGCGCTCGCACAGCAACGCTCTCTCTCTCTTTGAGTTCAATAAATAATCAAACCTCTTAATTGCCGTCACTTCGCTGCAGCGCTCGTGCTGCTTGAGGAGCGGACAGAAATTAGTTCTGCGGTTTGACTTTCATTGAATTATCCTGAGTTATGATGCCGTGAAGCTGAGAGACTGTGACAGCACACGAAGGGGCTTGACGTTTAAGTTCATTAACGGACAGAGACGTAAAACAATGACACCGTCTTTCCAAATATAGCTTAAAAATGTTTTAATTGGCCAAAGAAGCAGCTCATGCTTCGTATCATTTGTCAGCTCGGGGTAATTACCACAGATCCTTTTCTTGTGAGTGTGTTTTGGTGTAACCGAACACCTCGCTCGAGGTTGGACAGTGTTTGCTTATAATCACGCCGGGCTGGGAGAGGTGGGCGGCGGGTAAACTCTGGCAAACTTCACGGATTGAATCGCGAAAGCGGTTTGGGTGAGCTGATGATGAAATGTGTTTATGTTTTCGTGGACGTGAAGGGGTGAGATGATTTAGTAGTTATGCACTCCTGCTACGAGCCTGAGGGACTCCCATTATCTCAGAACAATAATAACTCTTCTGGATCGGGTTTAATTTGAGGCCGCACGATAAGATAAGATGGACTTTACTCATCCAAGCCAGGAAATTCACTTTTTACAGCAGCCCACGAGGCGGATAAGAAAAATCGGCATGTCTCCGTGACGCTGCGGCTGCGACGTTGTTTTGGTCCGTTATCCATCAGGAGCGTTTCAGAAATTTCAGTTTTTCCCTCCAGACTTTGTTGACTTGCTCAGATTTGGTCGTTTTTCTGGTTTACGCGCTACATGCTACGTGTTTTATTTTGAAAATCGGCTGGATTCTCTTCCTGTCAGCTCGAGCTGCTTTATTCTCGGCGAAGGACACACTTCTGAATGCAACACGGAACAAAGGTTCTCCAGAGAACTTCTCAAGAACCAGGTTTAACTGGAGCGTGGGACTGGGTCGCTGATTAATCAAACCAAACTGGATTATCGAGGTTTGGAGTGTATTGTAAATGTAAAACCTAAAACACACACAGGAGGAGAACAACATGATGCACGTAGACGTCACATCAGCAGCGTGAAGCAGATCCATGCAGACATAGACAGAGATAAAGGAGCTCCTGTCAGGCTCCAGATCAGCAGCACCGGTTATCACAGAGTCAGCCCCGTGCACTGTGCAGGACCGGTTCAGATACCAGAGGTCCAGACCAGGTGCTGCTCACTTCATGACTCATTCGTCCAAAGTTTCCGAACATCAGGTTAGCCACCGTCGTCGCCTGAGAGCTGATTTCCACATCAGTTAGTCTGGATTCATCGTCACGTGAGCTGAACTTTAGTTTGGTTCTACGACAAACCCGGATGGTGAATTTTCTTCTTTTCTGGTGACCCAAATGTTGCTCTCTCTCTCTCTCATTTCGGTGGCTAGCAGCAATAAAAGAGTAATGAAAAGCAGCAGCCGGGGATCATGGGAAATATGCTGGATTTGTCTGCTGATTAAAAATGCAAAGCTTTCAATCATCTGAAATGTGTTAGGCATCTGAAAAAATCTGTGAATAATACAGTCGCTTACTAATTCACATGTGGATGAATTATTTATCAGGTCAGATAAAAACACAGATTTGTTTTTGAGGCATCAAACTTCATCTGTTGCAGAACGCCTCCATGAAAGTGAGTCATGAGGCGCTGAAAGAATCGAGTATGTAAAACCAACAAGAGAAGAAGAAGAGGTTAAACCTGCACGATGGGCTCGCCCGGCAGACGCAGCGGAGGATGGGGGTTAATGATACACACTGTCCCGTCGTGATGAATGTGTGTTTGCATTCCTGCGCGACAGGAGAATGGGCCCAAAGCCACGCAGAGGTGTTAATGTCGCTCACGAGTGGCTGAAAATGGATGTTTGTTATGAATTTATGTTCACGCAAAGAACGGAAGCTGCACGTCGGGAACTAAACGAGAGCGAGGGCAACACGCGTGACCATCTTTTGTCTGATTCGTGCTTTTGTCACGGCGGCGTGGAGCTCGACATCGAGGCGAACGCTGAAGGATCACGCGGTGATTAAAACACGTCTTCACAGACACGCCTGCTGTCAGACTGACTGATCGCTCAGTTTATTTATTTACTTCCTGCTGAATGATGTGAGAAAACTCGGGCTTAAACTGTCAGCAGGCAGCTAATATTTCCCTCAGGTAACAGGTATGCATGCACGCAGTGTGTGCGAGCTGCATCCATACGGAGGTGTCTCCAGGCTTGTTTGCACAGGGACTCAGCTCCTGTTATCTTTCCCTGCAGCTATAGAAGAGGTGAGAAAACATACCCTCCCCCTCCTCCGCCTCCCTTTCTTTGACCCTTATTAGCTGTGGTGAGGGCTGATGGCAGGCGATTCATCCAGCACTTAGTAGCGAGCACACCTGCATGGGGTGTGTTCCTCTTCTTCTCACCCTCCCCGTCTTTTCTCTCCGTCCAGCACCGATGATCTCTTCTCATTCGTCTTGTGACCTGCACCGGGGATCACTTCACACCTCGGCTCTGTTTGTTTTGCTTGTCCTGTCATCCACCCCTCCACCCTCCTCCGATCCCCTCGAACGAAGCCAAATAACTCAACTGTCGATGAGGGGAACACCCAGCCCGACTGGCCCATACCACCGTGACCTCCACAATCCCAGCAGACCCCCAACTCATCTCCGCTGACAGAGGGAGATGAGGGCGAGACAGGCTCAGGAATGAGAAGACTGCTGGCTGCCCCCCACTTCCTGTAATCCATCTCCAACTGTTTCCTATCAGACCTGAGCGATCGCAGCAGTGGGAATAGAAATGTTAGAGCGTTACAGTGGCGCTGTACCTTTGCAGGCCTTCCTGTGCGAGATGGGTTTGGACAGGTCTCTGTAGTAGCCCTCCTTGCAGTAGTGGCAGTGGCGTCCGGCCGTGTTGTGGCGACAGTTGAGGCAGACTCCGCCGCTCTTCCTCCCTGACAGCTTGTACAGCTCCATGTTGAAGCGACACCTTCGGGCGTGAAGGTTGCAATTACAGGCTGAAAGGAAACAAGGATGGAGCTTAGAGCAGAGTTATCGACAACAGACCAGTTTAACACACAAAGTTTAAATAGTTTAAAAACCTGTTTCCTGCATGCTGCTGTTAGAAACTGAATAAAGATTCAAATAAAGTCAAATAAATAAACAGTTTTTGTACAGACAGATTTTAATGCAGCGCTACCCGATGGGCTGGAGGTTGGTTTTGGGCCTACGTGCAGAGATTTCTCTGAGTCTTTCAGTTCAATGTGTTTCTGTGCAAACGTTACATTTTGGATTTAAGCGCTCTCTACCAGCGTTATTTTAATGTTACATGAGCGTTATTTTAGTGTTAGACGAGCGTAGGAATGACCGTAGTTGAAATATTGATACTAATGAGCGTCGTTTGCAGGATCTTGACTGAAATCCGACGTGAGGTAACGAGGTCAAACACTGCATCCTTCCTCTCTTCCTCAAACACCTCTCCACTCCTCGCTCCCTTCTTCCTTCTATCACTCTTCTCCTCAAGGTCCTCACCCCCTCCTCCTCTCCAGAGTCCAACACTGTACTGAACAGAGTGAAGGCCTGGCATTACCATTCCTCCATTCCCTGCAAATCCCACTGAGCGCGTGCGAGACCTCCTCGCTGCCGCTTGTTTACTGATGAGTACAGTTGCCGGTTGCGGTTGAGTTTAATTAGCCGGCTGATGTTTATTCATGACTTTCTGGCAGCAGAGAGGAGCAGATGTGCCCAACTTCATTAACGGTCCGAGACACTGGTCCTCCACCACCGCAGACACGTTCATGCATTATTAACAGCCACACTTCTGATACACTTTGTGGCTGCACGTACTGTACTTCATGTGGAAGATTCTGTGTCCAACTGGGGTCTCCTGGTTGGTTCATCTGATGTTTTTCTGCTCCGACGCTTCACGGCGATCTTTTCATCGTTCGCCTGTCATCACGCAGGATGAGTGCTCAGTTTGCAATATCTTGCACGTTTAAAATAAAACGTTTGCACACTACCCGTCCTGCATAGCTCTGTTCATTTACAAACATTTCACGTTTATTACGCTAAAATTCTGGCAACCTCAGCTGACTTTTTGTTGTTGTTGTTGTTGTTGTTGTTTGGGTTTTTTTTACAGTTCACACCGGAGCTCGTGCTGTTATTGTGAATATCGGCACGCTGTGATTATCTCCGAACAACAGCACGGCCTCCAGTGTGATACGACTTTATTAAGACAGGTTTTAAAGTTTAAAGCTGGTTGGTGGATCTGATTCTTCTATCAGCATCTGGATTAACTCTGGAGTGTGTGTTCAAACTCTCTCACTTGGCTTGTGACCGCACGGTGATGATATTTCTGTTGGATTTTCTGGTAAAATAAGACGTGTTTCAGTAAATTCGGGTTAAGACGATCATCTTTGTGTCCCGTGGACTCACCTGACTGGATATTTAGACCTATCCTTTCCTTAAAGTGACACAGATCTGATGTTTTCATTGTTGTCTTAAGCTAGATTTACACCTGTGCATGACTCATGTTGTTAGCCTTTCATACAGCGGAGCAGATTCTTTGCTTCCTGCCTCCACTGGAAAACCCCTATAAGCCCACTGATAGCCACACTGTGTGTGTGTGCATGTGTGTGTGTGTGTGTGTGCAAAACTGTTGACATTTGAGGGATAAAACTGAATTTATAGATAATTTGTGACTAAACTGGTATTTATTTTATCTGTGGAGATCCATTGATAACCCCGTGGGTTAAACTCCGGGTGGATCGGTGTCGCCGTGCTGAAAAGACCTGAGCTGGCTGTCAATCCAGCCTGTGAACGCCACGGGGCAGATTCAGTCTCTCCGGGCCACAGATGGTGAAAGCTAGCAGACCTCAGACCTGCAGACGTGTCTCCATTACACTACAAAGATTGTTTCACACCCTCCCTAAATGAAGACGGGGGAACTCTAGCCTGCTGGACTCCACCGCCCCGCTGAGAATAACGCTGCTGTCCCGAGGGCGGATGTTGGATATTGAAGAAGTGACAGTACATGAGCTGGACGTGGAGGTGTGGGGTTCGGAGGCCGCATTGTGTTTGACGGTATCACACTTCGTTAGGTATTATGTCGGATAATGGAGACGAGTGAGAGGCACTTTATCTAAACTCGCTGACACGGAGCGTGATGTACGCTTGTTCACACAATATCTCTTACAGCACCTACATGTTGGTGTTGGCTCAGGCCCAAGAGTGTCATCAGCAAATTAAAGCACGAGATCAAAGACAACGTGCAGATTATTCACACGTCTGCAGGGACGTCACGGAGACTACGTCCAGGTTTTAGACAGTCTGCGGGGACGTCACGGAGACTACGTCCAGGTTTTAGACAGTCTGCGGGGACGTCACGGAGACTACGTCCAGGTTTTAGACAGTCTGTGCCATCATATTTGTCATGCGTGTTGTGATGCTCTAAACTGAATTTAATATCAGCAGACAGATTTTCACAGTTGGTTTGTCGTCGACCACAAACACATTCCTGTATTTTATGAATGTCAGTGTGTTTCTGCTTCAGTTTGTTGTGTTGTGGAAACACTTTATCGAGCCAAGAGAACAAAAGCAGTTTGATGAATTCACTGCTGGCAGGAAGTCCAAGTCAAAACAAAGTTTAAATTTTCCAAATCAAAATGACAGCACCTGCTCATTTAAACAGCACCACATCCTCTCCGTCTCCAGAGAGGGAGGTGGAGGTTCATGCTAAAGCAGCAGCTGCAGCCGCTCAGTGAGGAGGTGAAGCCAAATAAGACAGATTAAAGATAAAAACAGTTAAAACATTATAGAGAACTAAATGACACGTTCAGCAACCACGTCAGGAGACACTGCTGCTGCTGTCTGCACGACAACCAACATTCAAACACCAAAACACACACAGGGTCGCTTTAAAGCCCCATTGTGTAACCGCTGTTAGCTCATGTTAGCCCAGTTTGTTAGCCGGGCTGTGAGCTCAGAGCACCAGGAGGAGTGTTAGTGTTTGTACCACAGGAGGTTTGGACCACGAAGAAGAAGAAGAAGAAGAAGAAGAAGAAGAAGAAGAAGAAGAAGAAGAGGTTTACAGGCCCAGCAGTCAGCAGCCTCTATGCACATAATGGCAGAGGAGAAGAGAGCGAAGAGGAAGAGTTAACAGTAAATCTGGGACTGACTTTGTTTGGCCTGGTTTCAATCAAGTTAACTGCTTCAGGCTGGATTAGTGTGTCTGCCCTCAGGTGAGCAGTAAAAAGGTGTGAACTGAGACCTTTAAAACAAGAGAGTCAGCTGGATGAAGCTAAGCTAACCCTCCTGTAACATGCACCACCATCAGCAAGCAACAGGAAGCTGATCTGTTTATCGGACGTTGCTGTTTCGGCTTCTCAGTGTGTGTTTTGGAAAGCCGGCTAATTAGTTTCTATGAGCGGTTCCCAGCCTGTATCAACTGACCTCAGCACAGACGCAGCCTTCCCTCGGCTAATTAGAGGGAAAACTGCAGCAGCAGAGCCGGAGAGGTTGGAGGTTGGAGGTTAAGCTCGTCGTCCTCACGATAAGCTCGGTAATTGAGTGATGTCGGTCACAGCCTTGATTTGTTCTAAAGAGACACTCGAACAAATGATCTCTGCCACTTTCGCCATGAATCCACGCGCTTGTTGTGGCTGCTCACCACCCCGAATATAAAGACAGAGCTCTGAGACGTACCACGCTCGTCTGCCAGTCAAATACAAGTTTCAGGTCTTTTCAGGCTCTGACAAAGATTTGTACGGCTCAAAGAACAGGTCAGAATATTAAAACACCGGCGCCTGCGAGCAGAGGACCGGCTGCTATTCTGTCCGCTCTTAAACAAACACCGAGGGGAGTCCACGCACCAGCAGTCTATTTTAATCCTGCGGGCGCTCCCAAAAGTAATCAGATTAACTTCTAAAACCCCCGAGAGAGAGAAAATGAAGAAATATTAGGTGTTTAAAGAAGAATATATTTAATATGTTTTTATAAACTGTAAAATAACGTTATGCTGCATTAAATGAACTCATCGTTTGTTCGTTAGATGTTGATGAATCCACGACACGATTCATTTTCTACATTTATGTTTTTGTTATTTTTCACAGCACCTTTAAAGACGGATATAATTCTGTCAAAAATAAACTGTAACAACTGTGTTTAACTGTACTCAAGTAGAGCGAGAGTTACTGTAGAAAATCATAGTAACTCTCTGTACTGTAGAAAATGGTGAATAAGTAAAAGTATCGATACCACACTGAAATACTCCATTACAAATAAAAGTACATATTAGTACCGAAAATATCAAAACTAGTTGTGATTGGTTGAGGCAGAATGTTTAAATATTTAATATATTTTAGGTATTTTAATGTTTCGCATGTGAAATCTTTATTTAATTATAAACGAGGTCTCTAATCAGAGTAAATATACTCAGTTACAATAATGCAGCATCAGTAAAAAAACATTAAATAAATGTTTGTGGTTTCATGTTTGCTGTAATAAAATCTTGTATTTTTCGAATCGATGAGCGCTGTCACGTATTTTCTGCTGCGAGTGACAGAAAGCGACTCGACGTTTGAGCGTCTGGGATTTCTTCAGACATCACAAACAGTCATTTTGTGGGCAGATGAATTCACTGTTGATATTTCTACAGGAGGGATGATTTCAAAACGTCGAGCCGCTCCGACTGACACCAACGATTATGAAGAAATATGGTCTGATAATGACTGTTTGTCCCAAAACAAGTGAAGAATGCATTTTTTAAAACACTGAGTGATGTGAAGTTACAGAAATATTTACATTCGCTCTGTAACCAGGACGACCTTCTCCTCCCTCCTCTGTTTACGTAGCCTCTTATAAATTAGAACAATACTTCTCTTCATCGACTGTTTGTTGATCCAGACGATAAAAGCGGGAATTTCCAAATAAAAGGATCTGATTGAGGCGTTGAGATGACGGATGGAGCGCCGCTCGGTGTTTTGTGGTCGACGTTCTCTCCAGATACAATTATGGCTTCATATAAATGTCATTTAGCATCAGCAGCTCGATTAATCCTTTAAACAAGCAAATCATTTCATTCTTTGTTGATGTTTCATGTCTGCGTGAGAGAATAAATAAAGGTCTTTACATATTTCAAACTGTCGTTCATCTTCACGCAGACGCAGGAAGTCTCTTTAAAACATGAACAAATATAATAACTCAACAATTAGCCGATAATTTCATTTCTGCTCAAACATGACGCTGCAGGCGACGGCGCGAGGAGATCCTGCAGGGTGCACGAAGTGTGTGTGAGGAGTGTGTGTTAAACTGCGAGGGTGACGGAGCGAGGGTGGAGGGGTGAGAAAGGAGGCCGAGGCGCCCACTGCAGAGATTATATCAGGCTAATTTAATTCCTTTATTGCAGCCAATTAGCCGCAGCACTTTAGCCCCCTGCGAGCCCCTGCAGCCTCCTTCACTCCGTCTCTAATGACCCCAACTAAACTCTGGATCTCAGCTGCTCCCAAAGAAAGCCATGTTTCACAGCCGCTGTGTTTTTAATAAGCTCAGCTCTCAGGCGCTGAGAATGAGGAGAATATATGAGAGAGATAAGGAGGGGAAAATAAAAAGGATGAGGTGGACAGAGGAAGGGAACTCTGCTTCTCGTTAAATCCCAGGCCTGACTCGAGGAGACTTGGCTAATTGAGATCAAGTCACACAGAATATTCATCAGTCCTGCGGGCTTTATCAAAGGCAGATTAAATATGCGGTGAGCACTGATTTCCAGTGGACACGTTCTACACACTTACACGCTGTTTATTTATTTCTCCTTTCTCTATTTCATAATTTAACACTTTTCTCATATTTGGTCAAATTATGCAATTCCCCGTGCAGACAGTCTACACGTCCTGCTGGATGATAAAATGATGATGAACTGACCGAAGCGATTAAATCATCATCCTGTAACTTTCCTCTGATGATCTACCGTCTGTTACCTCCTGTTGATCCACACTGACCTGTGATCAGCTGAACGGTGTCTCTGTCATTCGTACGTCTGTTCTCACACTATGTAACTTTGGGCAGTTTGTTAGCCTTGACTGTGAGCTCAGAGCACCGGGGGAGTGTTAGTGTACCGCAGGAGGTTTGGACCAAGAAGAAGAAGAAGAAGAAGAAGAAGAAGAAGAAGAAGAAGAAGAAGAAGAAGAAGAAGAAGAAGAAGAGGTTTACAGGCCCAGCAGTCAGCAGCTTCTATGGACATAATGGCAGAGGAGAAGAGAGTGAAGAGGACGCTGACGGAGGAAGCTAAGAAGAGAAAAGGAGAGAGTGAGCGAGCAAGAAGCCGCCGGACAAGAGTAAATCTGGGACTGACTTTTAGTGGTTGGTGAGAGCTTGGTGAAATAAAAGGCTGAAAGACAGACGCCGAGCTGGGCTGACTGCTGTTGGACTAGTCAGTAATATTAGCTGCTGCTGTGTCTGCTGTTGGTGACCTGGTTGGTGTTTGGCTGTTAGCAAAGCTGTCGACTCGCTAGTTTTTGATCAGGAGTAATGTAATCAGAACAGCGGAGTGAAGGATAATGTTAATAACAGCAGCCTGCTGCGTATGTACACAGCTCCTTCACCTCTCATCAGAGTATTTAGAATCTGACAGTCAAACATGAACTGAATTATAATATGTCAAAATAAAAATCTTATTCTCTTATAAAGTCCAGAATTTTTTGTTGCTGCAGTCAGACTAAAAAAAGAACTGATGATTTATTGCTTTGTATCATTTTTTATTTCTTTATTGTTGCTCTGCACATTTTAATATTTGTTCCTTTATCCTGTAATTATCATTGTTTAAAGCAACTTTCCTGGACGAATTTTGAGACATAAAAATCATAAAAATCATGAAATCCAACTTTTGCAGCTGTTACACACCCTGTGTGTGTGTGTGTGTGTGTGTGTGTGTGTGTGTGTGTGTGTGTGTGTGTGTGTGTGTGTGTGTGTGTGTGTGTGTGTGTTCAATAAATGTGCAGTTATTTCTGTGCATATCTGTATGAAAGCTGTAAGCCTGATTTAATTTTATTTTTATATTTCTATTAGTATTTTTCTTTTCTCCCTTATTTATACATATATTTATAAATATAATATATATATTTATAAATATATATATAATAAATATATATAAATATAAATATATATATATATATATATAAATATATATATTTATAAATATAAATATATATATTTATAAATATATATATATAAATATATATATAAATATAAATATTTATATTTATAAATATATATAATAAATATATATAAATATATATATATATATATATATATATATATATATATATATATATATATATATATGTTTATATATATTTATTTATAAATATATATATACACACTGATAGAAATAGAAAATAGAAACATGAAATGAGGCTTTCAGGTTTCGTCTGTAACGGGTGAATTTTCCTGCATATGAATTTTAATACATATAGATCTATCTATAAATATATAAATAATATATATCTGGACAATAAAAGTAATTCTGATTTAATAATAGTAATTAATAATTTAATAATAGATACAAATATTTCTATATTTTCTAGGATTTTTCTCACGGATAAATTAATATTAAATTATTGTAAATAATAAATATAACATGTCTGACGTGATGAGATTCATTTTTTACTTTTAAACTGGATTTTTCTGGATTAATCTTTTCTTCATTTGTTGTGCAGTAAAATAAACCTGCAGACTGAAGAGATTAAAATTTGTTAAAAGTTTCATTTGTGTGCACGCAGCCTGCAGCAGCGTGCCGGGCCGCTCCGCGCCGAGCTAAATGGCCCGTATATATTCACCCTCCTCGTCTCCATGTGGGGCTAATAAGGCCTTTCCCTTTTTCAAGAGTCTAACTAGCCACACAGAGGCACAACAACAAAGAGAGGCCTAATGGCCTCCAATTTCCCGCATTAGTGCCCATTTAATGGCTGACCTGCCCTCTCGTTAGGCGGCGCAGCATGGGAGCACTTCTCAGCCTTTAGTACGTGCACGCACACACACACACACACACACTCGAGCCCTCGAGCTCTTGCAACACTTCCACCCCACGCTGAGACCGCATAATAGGCCAGTTTGTAAAAAGGCTGGCCTGTGATCAGCGGTGCATCCATTTGCTGAGTAATCAAGGGTCTTTTGTCTGAGTGGTGTGTATAGAGCTGTGTGTGTGTGTGTGTGTGGGTGGTGTGTGTGCACCTGCGTGAAAGCGTCTATCACTCTTAAGAGTGTGTGTGTGTGTGTGTGTGTGTGTGTGTGTGTTTTGCGTTGAGTGTGGCTGCCTGGAAAAGATCTCCTCATTCATGTCTATGGGAAAACACCAGCTGACATACAGTGCGGGAATAAAGGAGGCCCGGCGAGAGCCACGGAGGGGCTGACGAGGGTGCGTTGTGTGTATGTCAGCTATGCCATAAAAATGCCATGGGTGGAGGATGACGGTGGCAGGTCCTATTCACGCCTATCGCCTTGAAAAGCCCTTCCTCAGGCCTGTCAGGCCTCCACAGCTCCAGCTGAACAATACCCACTAAGAGCAGCTGTCTTAATAGCGTTGAGGGACTGACAGCTTTAGGAGCGACACGATGCTCCGAGCAGAATCCGCGACGCTCCGCTGCGTGACAACATAATACAGTCTAACAGGATCGAACGCCGTTTGCCAGAGAGAGTTTGGACAGCGAACGCATCCTGTACATTTCTGTTACAAATAAGTGTTAAAGGGAACCGAGCTGACAGCGTTCAGGAAACCTCGAGTGTGAACGGACGCGGTGGCAAGGTAGCAAAAGATCCGTCCTGAGCGTGTCAACGATCGGAACGAAGCGGATTTAGAAACAGGATCGAGTTTATCGCCAAGCAGGATTTAACGTAAACAGCTGAACAGTGTGCAGAACAGGCAGGATGATATTCTTCTAAACGGAGTGATCCAAAAGATGTTTGCATGAAGGCAATGCAGACATGACGTTGAGCACTGGCCTCGTTGGTGACTCTCGATCTTTCCTGCATGCCACATAGATGGAAGAATCAGCTGTAGTTATACAGCAACCACCCATCCACACACTGACAACATCGGCTGCCATGCAAGGAGCCAACCCATCAGTCAGGAGCAAATTTAGGCCAAGAACACTGCAGCATGCAGACCGGAGGAGCCAAGTATCGAACCACAGACCACAAACCAGAGCTTGTGGAGTTGGCAGCAGTGATGGTGATGGAGGAGGTGAGGATGGACCCAATGATGGAGGTGTGGAAGTGCACCATCGTGGTTGAACTTCTTCAGCTGCTGCAGGAAGTTCATCCTCTGTTGTAGTTTTCTTGGTTCGGGAGCTCCAAGTTGACGTCCTCTGTGATGATGCTTCCCAGGAAGCCGAAGTTGAAGAGTGGTTGGATGCATTGTGTTGGACTGACGGAGCCGGAGTAAAGGTAGCTGGCTGAACGAGTATTCGCTGTAACGGTTTGCAACCACAGCGCGGCTACCTGCCATCAACCTGACTGTCAAAGCCGACCGAGTCTCTCCAAACTCTTCTTCTTCTTCTTCTTCGCTCTCTATTGTTTTATATCCAGCCATTACCTAACCCTGTCTCCTCCACCTAGACCCTCGCACATCGTCAAAACACCGCTCGGCTGGCTTCTTCCCCCTCCGAGAGCATGCGAAGCTGATCTTGCCCTGCTCATGTCAAACATCACCTCCAGTCTATTTACTCTGTGAGTTTGGTTTCTATGGGACCGGCAGATCCGAAGTGTTTAGGGTTCACATAACTGCTGGCAGGTCGTCTTGTGCGTTGCTGGCCCCCGAGGCTGACAGGGATGGGCCGGTGCTGTCAGTGCTAGACAAAGAGATGGAGCTTACACCGGGGCTAACTCCATCACCGTGATTCATACTAATCCCACAGCCTCTGCAATTAAGGCAGTCACTCTGCTCCAACAATGTTAACTAAAGATTTTAAACCCGCCGTCTTAGAACAGAACGCAGCTCAGCCGACGCTGATTGGCGGCCGTGAGCTGAGAAAATAAACAGTGTTTGAAGATCAGATGATTAGAAGATTATACGAGTTAATTTGGGCCTTCGGGCGGGAAAAGGCAGAGAGCACATTTCCTCTGAGAAAACGAGGGGAAGACTCTTCATCCACCGTCATAACTGAACATATTTTCTCTGTTTTTTCACCTACAGTTTGAAAAAGAGCCCTGTGGGAGAAGGCGCTCCCTACCTACTGAGTCAGCCTTAAGGATAAGCAGATGAGTCTTGGATTAGGGATGAGATAGGAATGCTCTCTTGGATTTCTTTCTGCCGGGTAAACATTTATGGCTTCCACTCCCTAATAAAATGCACTTTGCATAAGCCAAAGACTTGAACGCGTTCTTCTCAGAATGTCTAAAATATGATTTTGTTCAGACTCAAAGTTCATCTTTAAACTTGGAAATATCAGTTAACAAAGAAATCATGAAAAAAAAGACGTTTGCGGAGCTTTCGACTGAATCACATGATCTTCCTTTCTGCAGGTAGAGCTGCGAGTCGACAACTTTACTAACAGCCAAACATGAACTGAAAACCTCTTCTTCTTCTTCTTCTTCTTCTTCTTCTTCTTCTTCTTCTTCTTCTTCTTCTCGGTGGTCCAAAACTCCTGTGGTACAAACACTAACAGTCCCCCGGTGCTCTGAGCTCACAGTCCGGGCAGCCCGGCTAACAAACTGAGCTAACAGCAGCTACAGTTGTCAGCAGTTTACTTCACTGTCCATCATAAACTCTGTAAATCACAGAGAGTTGAGGCGGAGCAGCCGGAGGACATCAGAGGGAAAACCAGAAAACATTTTCTCCATAAAATATGATCCAGTTTCACCAGAATCAGTGAAATAGTTGGTGGTGTGCGACTCCGTTAATCTGCATAATTAAACACTAAACATTCAGAACATGTTGCAGTAAATCAATATTTGATGTCCACAGTGGAGCGACGGCTCACCGTGCAGTAAATTCTTAATTTAAGCTCGACACCGTTTTATTGCAGGCTCATTAGCAACCACAGCACTGTGGCCATGCTAAGCAGGTGGCAAACCTTTGACCTTCACACAAACCCCCTACATTCCTTTGTCAAGTCCTCCGAAATGGGCCGTGACCCTCCTCCGCCTCCTCCGCCTCCTCCTCCACCTCTGGGGGAAGCCAGGCCTTCCCCGCTGCAGACTTGATTAGTGACTGCAGAGACAAATCTCTCTATAAAATTTATAAGCTATGAAAATGGCTTCAGTTGGGCGGTCAGACAGAGCGAGGAGAGGAGCTGAGTTATCTGAAACAAAAGTGACAAAGGAGGAGGAGAACGGAAAAGAAATAAATCTCAACCTGGCGCTGCTCTTCCTCCCGATCTTCATCCTCTGTGTCCGGCTCTAATGCTCAAACTTCCTCTGCTGAGCTGCCTGACCTTTCGTCGCTCTTTTACAACCTGACAATTACTATTAACACTTGTCAGGGGTCAGGCTGCAGTGAAAATCATCCAGCAGCTCGTCTGATTACTGCCAGCGCACAGCTCCATTGTGAAAATGTCTCTTTTAGCGTCAGTCTGAGGTTTGCTCACTGTCACATCGAAGGACAACCGTAACTCGAGAGCCAACTGTGCCATGCGAGGAGTGAACAGATTTAAGAAAATCAAACTTTCCTGGATGAATAAAAGTAAAATAAGACAAACACGTTGTGTACTATCCGAGCTGTGCATGATTATAAGTGAGGATGTCAAAGTGTGCAATCAGAGTCACATTTTAACTGTCAGAAATCATCTCAGATCGCGATTCTTTACTGCATCCGGCTTTAAAGGCAGACTGTGTGTGTGTGTGTGTGTGTGTGTGTGTGTGTGTGCACTGTACATTTTTGACTCCTTGCCATCATCTATCCAGAGGCGGGAGTGAGCGGGAAGCTGCTGAAAGCCATAAATCTGTAAACCCCACAGCACAGTTTCTTCACTTCAGTGACACGTTTATTGTCGTATTTTCATTTTTGAAAAACGTCACACACTGAAACCTGAAACCAAAAATCTGTTTGTACAATACACAGAGAGAGACATCCACGAACCAGCTGAACGTCTGTTCTCACACTGTGTAACTTTGGGCTCCGGGTCGGGAGAAGTACGTAACGCTTTACGGCACTAAGTCACACACCACCAACTATTTCACTGATTCTGGTGAAACTGGATCATATTTTATGGAGAAAATGTTTTCTGGTTTTCCCTCTGATGTCCTCCGGCTGCTCCGCCTCAACTCTCTGTGATTTACAGAGTTTATGATGGACAGTGAAGTAAACTGCTGACAGCTGTAGCTGCTGTTAGCTCATGTTAGCTCAGTTTGTTAGCTGCTGTTAGCTCATGTTAGCTCAGTTTGTTAGCCGGGCTGCCCGGACTGTGAGCTCAGAGCACCGGGGGAGTGTTAGCGTTTTAGCAGGAGGTTTGGACCACCGGGAAGAAGAAGAAGAAGAAGAAGAAGAAGAAGAAGAAGAAGAAGAAGAAGAGGTTTACAGGCCCAGCAGTCAGCAGCCTCTATGGACATAATGGCAGAGGAGAAGAGAGTGAAGAGGACGCTGACGGAGGAAGCTAAGAAGAGAAAAGGAGAGAGTGAGCGAGCAAGAAGCCGCCGGACAAGAGTAAATCTGGGACTGACTTTTAGTGGTTGGTGAGAGCTTGGTGAAATAAAAGGCTGAAAGACAGACGCCGAGCTGGGCTGACTGCTGTTGGACTAGTCAGTAATATTAGCTGCTGCTGTGTCTGCTGTTGGTGACCTGGTTGATGATTGGCTGTTGACCATAAGTAATGTAATCAGAACAAATACTCGAGTACAGCTGACATATTTACCACAGTGGGATTACACTCTGATTTATAGGAGGTGTTCCTTTAACAGCAGCAGACGCTGCATCTGTCAGCGCTCAGGCGGTTTTTCCTGGAAGAGGCAGCAGAGCTGCATGTGGACAGATGAGCTCACAAAGAAACAGACTTTTGCCAGGCGGTGGTAGAAAAGCCGATACTACAACGGACCAACGAACAAGATGACCTGTGCACTTTATTGGGCCAGGAGAAGCATGAGTAACAAGCTGCACCTCTGTGTGGATCTGTGATGGACGGGGAACACCAGTGAGTAACAGATGAAGACCGAGCTGCAGGATATGATTAATAACGATGAGTCATTAAGCCATGATCAGCACTTTAATCCTTTAATACAAATACAGTGTGTTTGCCTCATGAAACTATGGGGAAAGTGAGCGTGGGCACAGTAAAGTGACAGCGAGGCCAAACAGTGCAGCACATCTCAAAGAGCCGACCAAAATGTGACTGTGTGTATATAAATGTTACTGTAACGTTACATTAATGTTCTTGAACAGACTTCTTCAAATAATTTAAAAACACACACTATTTCCAAATCAAACCAAAATCAAACCAATAACTAACATTCAGACAACCTTATCACACTTTAACAGTTAGCTAGTGTTCCTGTAGCGTTGACAGAACGTTCCAAAACAAACATATCATCAGTCTGAAGTAAACTAAAGCTCCCTGCGCCGTCCCTTTAAGAAATATGACACCTGAACAGGTCACATGACCACAGACTGACTGTCAGTTCGACATCAGTATGATCCACACAGATAAACTACAACTACCAACGTTATTTCAGCACGCTGTGATTATCTCGTGCTCATATTTACAGCATGTGATGTGACAGCACATCCTCAGTGTGATAATGCTTTAACAAAACATGTCCCACATTAGTCTTATTTATATCAGAAATAAAGAAATTAATAAGATTGACATACTCACAAAGTTAGATCTAAAGGTGAATACTGATGTCATGTTTTAGCACAGATAATTACTTTTACATTTGTTTAAATGTATGACCGGTGGTCAGACGGCCCACGTTACTTCTCTTGTCCTCAGCTAGAGGTCACAATGTTCACCAGCCCCAAAAAACTTTAAGAACCTCTACAATTGTGAAAACACTTACATCAAATCAAAGATAAGGGTTATAGATGTATAAAACAATGCATGCCATGAACACCTAAAAATATTTTCCATAGAAATCCGCCTATCAAAGTTGTGTCCTCTGTTTCCGTCAACTCCGTCAGATTTTTTCATAAACCTCATTAAATCGGGCGATAGCGTGGTCAGCTACATCCTGACGATCCCTTTCCATTGTCCTGGCTGTGAATGCATCAATACCACACATGGTCCCAGCTGGAGCACGTCAACACCATCTCTCTCACTGACTTTTTATTAAACCATGGTGGATTCAATCAAAGCATTTTACTGAGATCATGGAGACAGCTAGCAATAACCAAAAAACTAGCTAGCTAGCTAACAGTGGGGTTCCTGGAGGAAATCAATGTGGAAGTCGATCATTGAGTCTGTCGGTATCATTCTCTGCTACTTCTTATGAGCTGTCACAGTTATATCAGTTGTCACACATGCAGAGTTCAGGAAGAAACCCTGAACATCTTGTGTTGTACTCTTAGGATATTGTAATCCCACTACTTCCACTGGACTGATTTTGTCTGCACAAGCCAGTGTGTACATGTTTTCAACATCTGGTCGTAGGAACACACACTGCACCTTTAAGAGTCAACACCGTCAGATGTTTTTGTGTTTAAGTAATAAAGGATCATCAGATCCACGGTATTACAACATACATCAGAACTTAGGATTCTTGTTGGGCTATTATAATTATATAATTACATAATTATAATCTTTTTTAAGGTAAACGTGAATTTGTTAAAAATGTTTTTAACCTCCAGCCTGCACCTTTGCATGGTTAAGCAGCACAGGTCTACATGAATATATAACTCTAATCAATACAGTGTAAAAAGTGTTTTGTATCAGTGATTTAATGTAAATTCTGTATTTCATATTTTGTCAGTAACATTTAAAAACTGTCGAATGTGTTTCATCTTTATTTACCCAGACGCTCCCACACTTCAGCTCGACACGTTTCATTAATTAACCAGCTCACTTTCAGAATAAGAGCATGCCATAAAGTTTTGTTGGGTTCATTAAAACAGCAGCTCGCTGCCATCCTGCAGATGCTTTGTGTGGCAGCTGGTTCGGTCCACGCAGATTGTTTCTGACACTGATGGAGCCGGAGATGTTTTTACTGTACCGGATCCAGAACCACATTCGCTGCCCTCGTCTGCCGTGGCTCGGTGCCTTACTGCTCGGTGCGAGCGTGCATGCTGATGCATATGTGCACATTTACATGCTGCTCTGATTGCAGGGCTGGAACAGAAGCCCTTCAAGGGGAAACAAAAATCACAAATCTTCCGAAAGCGAATGTGACACTTGTGACTCAGGCAGGAAGGATACAGTTTGGGGAAGTGGAGAAGGAGGAAAGGAAACCCATCTGATCCAGAAACCCAAAACCTCGTTGTAATTTAGTCATCGGTAGAAAGCAATTAGTGAGGGAAGGACTGGCCTTTGCCAGAGCAAGCAAACGGCTGACACACTCTGCAACGAAAGCACAATTTCACTGCGCTAATAATGTGACAACAGACGATGGCTGTTATGTTTAAGATAATAGAGCAAGTTGAAACTCAGAAAGAGAGAACAAAGGAAGTTTTATCTGAGGCTGCGACAGCGCTCGTCTTAACATAGAGGCAAATGAACTGAGGATTTATCGACGCCCCCTCTCACAAAGAGAGATTAAAGGCAGGAGGTGGAACGCCTCTCTATTTGTCTTATGTCTCATTTCAAATGAGGATTTATTCAGACAAGGCCGGCCCGAGAGTTCAAACGTTTGGGAGAAAGCTGCAGCAGGTCGATGTTTGAGAGCTACAACGCTGAATCCAAAAGAGTCTGGGCGCCGTGAAACGATGATTTACAAACCTACCTAACCTACATTCAACTAAATACAGCACAGAGATGTTTAATGTGCAAACTGAAGTATTTTTTGTAAATATTCACTCATTCTGTTGTGACAGGATGAAGAACAGAGTGACAAACGCCTGTTTGAAGCTTCCAACAGGTGATAGTATCCTGAACCTCGAAAGTCTCAGTCGTTCACATGAAGGACGAGGCGAGGTTCAACACCTTCAGCGTCTGTGGACTCACAGTCTGAATGAATTTCTGGATTTCACCGTCTACAATCCAGAATCTCATTCAAAGATTCAGAGAATCAGAGAAATCTCTCCACGTGAGGGGCAAGGCCCAAAACCAGCACTGAGTGTCCGTGACCTCCGACCCATCAGGCAGCAGCATCTACAGATGAAGTTCAGACTCTACCATGCAGAGAGAGAGACAGATATCAACCACATCCAGAAACACCGCACACTTCTCTGGACCAGAACATCTGAGACCGACTGACAGGAAGTGGACTGACGAGTCCACATCACGAGTCACTAAGTAGTAGCTCATAGGTATCCTGAGCTGACGAACACGGTGTGCTCTCCAGTGAAACATCAGAATAACATCACCCCTGCGTGTCATTGATTCTGCTTCATATTTGCTCTGGCAGGAGGTCGACTCTCTCTCGACTCCGCTACAGGATGATTGTGCTGCTCAGTGGGCCGAGGAAATTGTCGATAATTATCAAATAGGCCACTTAAACTTAATCTAATGAAAATGAGTTCAGAAAGCAGTCCGAGCTCTCGCTGCAGAGGTTTTTTCTTTAACGTCTTGCAGCTGATAAACGACCGACCGCCGGCTGCTCCGCGACATTTGATACGGATCAACTTGTCAAGATTTATCAATTTTTTATGGTTTCTGAAAACACTTGTTTCAAATATCTCTTTTCCCATCTGTGCAAATAACCTCCTGTCAGCGCGTTCACAACATGCCCATTGTACTGTAATCTGTAGTGTCTAAAACACGAAGTGCTCGGCGGCGGCGAGAGACGTGTCATTTCCGATGAGGTCACCCAAACACAGCCGCTGTTTTTCTTTTCTTAAATCTTCTGTTTCTCTTCTCTCTCTGTCTTTGCTTCGCCATCGCCTCATTCTTTATTTTCTCACTGACCTTGTTTGTTATTGGGGCTCTCAGTTAATTTCATTTCCCGCCCACCGCCATGGAAACCGCTCACAGAAACCCAACACCGTCTTTTCTTTTCTAAAAGTGGAAACTGTGCCGCTCCGTGTTTCCTGCATGATGAAACGGTGGCTGACGCTGGTCATCTTCTTCAGTTATCAGTTATCCTGACTGAAATGTCACAAACCACGTCCGACCTGGAACTAACCAACGTTTCACCTCCAAGAAGCTGAAGAAGACTCATGAATCTACAAACAAGCCCGACGCTCCTCAAAGAGCGGCGACCCGGACGACTGAGCAAAAACAGACTCAAACAATTAAACGTCAAACTTTGAATCCGTCGTCAGGACTTTCTTTACTTTAAATTTTATTTCACTTGCAAGTGTCAAAATACTGACTCACAAATCTGAAGATCGTCTTTAAGCAAAGTGTTTGAGGAGAGCTAAATCTGGACTCTGGACAACTGGACTTGGTTGTAGATCCATGAAGACTACAATCTACAACCAAGTCCTTTCATTGATGTGTCTTCTTGCGGGCTCGGATACAACGTTCTGTGAATCACGGCCGCTCTAGTCAGTGTTTCAAACCGCGACTCTCCTCTGGATGCTAACCCTCTTGTTTGTGACGTTACATTCATATTTTCATCATTTGCAGCCGAAAATATTTTCATTTGTTTTCATTTGTTTTCATTTGTTTTCATCTGCGTTCAGGCACCAACAGCGTTTGGTTAATGTTCGGGAAAGATGGCAGTCTGTTAAACAAGCGGCCTGAAGCACGTGTTCCCTTAACTTTAACCAAAACCTGACTACAGGTTTGTAACACCAGCATCCATCCTGACACCTCTGAAACACAGAACAGTCCAAACGCTCAAAACACTCAGCCAAACGAATTATTGGTGTATAAATC
The DNA here is from genome assembly GCA_036365135.1 of Miichthys miiuy. NCBI lineage: Eukaryota > Metazoa > Chordata > Actinopteri > Sciaenidae > Miichthys > Miichthys miiuy. Next base: position 3,868,800 of record CM071602.1, on the reverse strand, counting down.
CAGAGCTGAGAGGACAGAGGGAGCTTCATATCAAAATATTGCATTTATTAAATATCTGACAGGAACAAGGCCTCCATCAGCTACTGTTCATCCTCCCACAGCCGGCTGACAGAGCAGGGGGGAACGAAGAGGTCGAGGAGGGGAGCGCTGGGAGCAAGCATCCCCCCTTCATGTCTACCTCTGGCCGGGCTCCATCTACCTCCTTCTTCACCTCACTCTCCTCGTCTTCCTCGGAGACTCTGTGAGACAGAAAGATCGTCCCTCATGCTCCACCTCGACTTTTATCTCCAGCCAACGGCCCGTCGCGTCCGCTCAGGAGAAAATACGAGAAGAAAAATACAGAAAAGCTGAAAAACAAGTGAGGGAGAGATGAATTCTCCAGGACATCTGGATCTCTACAGAGACCTGCTGCATAATCACTTCAATACCTGCGAGCGTCTCTGGAGGTTACAGAGCAGCAGATCGACAGAAAGATCGACGCCGAGGCAGAGAAAACACAGAAGGGGCCCCGAAACTGTCATCTCACAACACAAATATTACCATTAATGACTCCATTTCCTCATAATTTCCTTATCGACCCCCGCTCTGTAATTAGGCCATTTGTTTGTTTTGTCGTCCTCCAGTGATACGAGCAGAGACTTCTTCTGTTGGAGGAGGGGGTCCTCATGCAGCAACACCGAGACCAGCAAGACCAGCAAGACCAGCAAGACCAAGGGTACGGTTGAAGAGTCAAAAATATGACCTCCTAAGTCCTTTCCTAAACACCTTTCCTAACCACTTTTCCTTGACCTCGATGGAAAACGTCACAAGGTCATAAGGAAACATGTGAAGGAGAGGTGATAAGGAGTTAGGAGAAGACGACTGCTCTTACACTAGACTACGTCATGAAGCGACGGTGAATGTTACTGACGTGATCTGTGGTAAAACTACAAAGTCCAGAAGATGGACTACAAAACGCTCATCTGAGATCCTTCCTAGATACTCCCCGCGCTCTGACCGTGTTGTTTCATGCAGGAAATATAAACGTGGACAACCCGGTGAAAAATGTGACGTCATCATCAACGTCAGAGTTCAAATAATAATGAATATTGTCCACCTGTCACAGAAGGCAGATGAAGTGTTTGTTAGCTGGTATGGGCGCTCACCCTCCTGTCCACTCATAGAGAAACATATTAGCAAGTTATGGCAAAGATATATGATGAATCAGCAACGGGAACTTCATGATGATCTGCAGGACGCTGGATGGCACAGTTCCAAACAGTTTGGACTCTGTGTGTGAACGCAGCTCCACAGTCAACAACAGAACACACTATCAGACCGCACCGGACCGGACCGGAGCCCAGCAGCAGCACTGGAAGCTGTTCAAAGAGCACTTCACTGTCTGTCTTCACCTCCTCACTGCGTCTCCTCTCAGCTGGACACCGAGCCTAATTAATTATCTTCATTGTCCCAGAGGGGGCAGGGCGGGCCGGCCGGGGGGGAAGGGGTTAATGAGGAGCGGCTTTCTTTCCATCAGATGCTCTCCAAAGACAGAACACTGTGTGTTCTCGTGCAAAGGGAAAGTGTGGACTCCCCTCCTCCATGTGTCTTATCTGTGAGAGCAAATGAGTGATGGATTAACCTGAGACCACCCCCCCCCCGGCAAATTGAGATGACCCCACAAGCGCCCTCCCAGAAGGCCGCATTCCACCACAGCACCTTGAAGTTTTCAGTCGGGTGGAAGTGTCATGAAATGAATCCACGATCGTGTTTTTACCGTGAGTGTGTCGACTTTGTGCTGACCTCTGCTGACCGAGATCTCTGTGTGCAACCTGCATCAACCTCCTGCCTGCAAACGCAGCCTGAGTTTACTACCGGCTTGTTTTTGGTCCCAGCGGGCTGCCGTCCACGAAGATAAAACTCTGATGTACGACTCTCAGCTGCCTGTATTACTGCACACACACACACACACACACACACACACACACACACACACACACACACACACACACACACACACTGACTTCCATGGGAAAGACATTGTGATAGATCATCGTCGGCTCGTCAACAGCACAGAAGAAATTCCAACGAAGGCAGAGCGAGCTCGTTTGAGTCTGTGAGGACGTCACGGAGACTACGTCCAGGTTTCAGACAGTCTGCGGGGACGTCACGGAGACTACGTCCAGGTTTTAGACAGTCTGCGGGGACGTCACGGAGACTACGTCCAGGTTTTAGACAGTCTGCGGGGACGTCACGGAGACTACGTCCAGGTTTTAGACAGTCTGCGGGGACGTCACGGAGACCGCGTCCAGGTTTTAGACAGTCTGCGGGACGCCACGGAGACCACGTCCAGGTTTCAGACAGTCTGTGAGGACGTCACAGAGACTACGCCCAGGTTTTAGACAGTCTGCGGGGCGCCACGGAGACTACGCCCAGGTTTTAGACAGTCTGCGGGACGCCACGGAGACTACGTCCAGGTTTCAGACAGTCTGCGGGGACGTCACGGAGACCACGTCCAGGTTTTAGACAGTCTTTGTTCCCAGCAGGGGGCGCTCTGATGTCGGGGTGTAGCTCATTAATCATCTGTAGCTCAGTGAGCGTTTCTCCTTCAGGCCTCCTTCGATGCGCTCACACTCGTGTTTGGTGGTCCTGTCCACGAGTAGTGCGACTGTTGCCAGAGCGGCGTTTTTGCCAGAACTTTCACCTTGAATCAAACGGCGAGCTGCTGCAACACACACACACACACACACACACGAGCGAGTGTCTGTTTTTTATTGTTGTTGTTGATGCCGTTGCAGCTCTATCTTCTGGAGGCGTTGGATCGAGCCGTGCCAAGGCTTTCATTTTTAAGTGTGAACAGACGCTGGATAATTGTGGCATCGTTGTAACAACACATGGCCTCGCTGCTCGCTGCTTTCTTCTACCTGGACGTACCACAAGGAGCGCGGCATGCAAACATTTTACATTAAATCTCGTTAATGTTGCATTAACTGATGCCTGTGAGGCTCAGTCCTGGGCTTTGCCTCCAGTTGCCTCGTTATATATTTGTTTTGGCTCGTCCTCCTGTGCACGGTAACTCGCTGCCACACACAGCTGCTGAGCTCATCGGACCGACCTCCATCACGGCACACTCATGCACAGAACCACACACCCGTTCATGAACACCTGAGACCGCTGCGGTCTGTCGATGGCGTGAAGGATGTTGGGGCGGCTTCTTGCTCGCTCACTCTCTCCTTTTCTCTTCTTAGCTTCCTCTGTCAGCGTCCTCTTCACTCTCGTCTCCTCTGCCATTATGTTCATAGAGGCTGCTGACTGCTGGGCCTGACAACCTCTTCCCTGTGGTACAAACACTAACACTCCCCCGGTGCTCTGAGCTCACAGTGTGGGCAGCCCGGCTAACAAACTGAGCTAACATTAGCTAACAGCAGCTACAGTTGGCAGCGGTTCACTTTGGCAGACGAGAGACGAGCAGGCCGTGATTCATCGAGTCGATGGGCGAAACACGAGGGCGTCTCGTGTCTAATGTGTGAACGCATGCTGATGTTGATTAACCGTCATCATCATCTGGTACTCACTCCAACCAAACACACACACACACACACACACACACACACACACACACACACACACACACACACACACACTCCGTCTCCTCATGCCAAACCCACAGAGAGCGCAGAGATCCTCCCTCAGCTAATACGAGCTTTCACTACGGCATCAAGTCACCAATTAATTCATTAACAGACGTCGCCCGAGGCACTGACGAGCTCCTCACATCTTGCACACACACACACATGCACATACACACACACACACACACACACACACACACGCACACACATGCACATACACACACACACACACACACACACACATTCTGCAGCAGAAATAAACCTGCTGCACAGTCGAGGCCTGCTGGTGACGACAGACACGTGGAAACATAAACAGGTAAGAGAGAGACAGGTATGAACAGAGACTGAGGAGAGCATCTGTCTGTCTGTCTGTCTGTCTGTCTGTCTGTCTCCAGTCTTCACCTCTAAGAAGCAGGACTAAGACCTGGAACAACAGAGACTGAACCAACAAGTCCACAAAACACGACTCAGAACCAAGCAGCAACCTCTGTGTCTGTGAGGACGTCACAGAGACTACGTCCAGGTTTTAGACAGTCTGCGAGGACATCACGGAGACTACGTCCAGGTTTTAGACAGTCTGCGGGGACGTCACGGAGACTACGTCCAGGTTTTAGACAGTCTGCGAGGACGTCACGGAGACTACGTCCAGTTTTAGACAGTCTGTGACTCGTGCGTTCTTCGTCCCTCGTGTCCTTTAGACACCTTTCTTACATGAACAGATGTTTGGGTTTATCGTGTTCGAACACCGTTTTGGTAAATCTGTGATGCGTTTATGATCCGGAGGCGACCGGCTCCCATCGTGCTGTTTGGCGCTGTCAAAGACGACGGCGTCCAATAAAAATAATGAAGCAGCTGTCATCGCTGTCTGTGCGGTTTGAGAAAAGATTCATCAGATTGTTGAAAATCTTTAGCGTGGAGCACGCCCAGAGGAATCTACCTGACAGCCTGTCTGAGGATCTAATCGACGCAACAATTATCACCAGCTGCTGAGAGAGAGAGCCCGCCACACACTGCAACCTCAACACACAGATGAAGAGTTTTACAACAGACGTGCAGCAGGGACATTTCAGATCGAACAGAACAATAAAAAAGTGAAATGCATCACGAACGGAGCTCAGACACGAAGGACACACATCCGAGTTTCTGGCCCGGTTGGATGTTGTGATGAAGCAGCTAACAAACTGAGCCAACATGAGCTAACAGCAGCTAACAAACTGAGCCAACATGAGCTAACAGCAGCTAACAAACTGAGCCAACATGAGCTAACAGCAGCTAACAAACTGAGCTAACATGAGCTAACAGCAGCTACAGCTGTCAGCAGTGTACTTCACTGTCCATCATAAACTCTGTAAATCACAGAGAGTTGAGGTGGAGCAGCCGGAGGACATCAGAGGGAAAACCAGAAAAGTAAAATCTGACCCAGCTTCACGTACAGCTTACATAGTGTGAGAACAGACTTCGGTCCAGCGAGGGACGACAAGAGGAAGTGAGCGCAGGCCAGGAGCCAACAAGAGTAACGCAATCCGTCCTTCCTTCAGAGGCGATGTGGCTTCTGACCAAACCGTTTCTCAAAAACAAGGTTTCATTTCTGAGGATCTGTGTTGCATTACGTGTCGTAGCCAAAGCAATGAAACAAAACCACGGCCGCAAGAAACGCTCGCTGTGCCCCGGAGGAGGCTGCACAGACGACGGAGGATAAAAACATGGAACATGGACCGTGATGCAGCTCGAGTAAAGTCAGTTTTAGCCTGACAAGCAGTGGCAGCCTTCTCTCAGCACAAACACACACTTTCTAATTAGCGTGCTGCGTCTTATCTGCATATGATCCTCAGACATCTCTAATATAAACTCATTTCCACCCTTCAAAGGCCTGTCAGGCTTTATTACTATCTGTGCTGGAATTCCTTCGTAACTGAATTGTTTCTCGAACGGGCCTCATGACAAGCAACAACTAGCTCCAAAATTCCTGCTCAGAGAAGGAGCTGCTGCTGCCAAACGCTGACATTAATAGCTTCAAGATCCGACACACTCACAGTATGTGCATTATTTGTCACATGCAGCGCTTCCAAATTCTTGCAATTACAAGCGCTGGTCGTCCTTGTGGGAGCGTGCGGTTACAGAAGTGCTCAGAGTAGCAGTTTTATGAAAGTCTTTGATTGTAATTGCTTTATTTAATCATCATTATCGCTTTGATATCCTTCTGGAGCCAGACGTCATAATTATCACGCCCCAAAAAAACCAAAATGAACCAAACGTCTTCCTTTGACTCCGGCCCGGTTCAAGACCCAGAAGCAGGATTTACCTCCTGTCACCAAACCGAGCTGCTAAAACCTGAAATAAATGTTTTACCTCATGACGTGAAGAAGCACTGCCTGCTCTTAAAGTCTGAGTCTTTAGTCTAACCACTTGTTAAAGTAGCTAACGTTAGCAGGCAACAGAACCGGGCTCAGCAGCCGGACCGGACTGGGTCGGAGCACAGCCTCTGAGACCAACAGGGAACAACGTTACATCACCGAGATTTACAGACTTTATGATGGAGACAGCAAGTTTTGGGTTCAGACTAATGCAGACTTTACAGACTGCACACGGCTGTGAATGTTCCACACTCAGACCTCGTCTGGACCGCGAGCGTGCACGAGTCATAAACACTGATAAGAGCTCCACCCTCTCCACCTGTGTGTGCACGTCTACAGGTGTGTGCAGAAGAAGAAGAAGTGAAGGTGAGGATCTGTGAGATAGTGCAAAGTGCACGCGTCCCGCCGGCACCTTTGAAGATGAAGCATGACGGCGGTTTGTAAAAAGGTTTGCACGGCGAGCCGCTCAAACATTAACCAGACCTGCAGTGTGTCTGAAAGGTACCGAACCAACGTGACAGCGAGGAGACGTGTGAGGAGCGCACCATAAATCAGCGTTTATTCTCTAAAGGCCTGATTAAACGGCTGTGAACGCTCCCCGAGCAGACATCACATGAGAAATCTGACTTCAGCGTGCCACAACATTCACTAAAGATACACTCTGTTCTGCACACTCCGTCAGCTCCTTCCTTCCTTCCCTCCCTCCTTCCCTCCTTTTCCTCCTGATGTTGCTGTCGAGTGTTTTAGTGTTTTGCATGTAGTTTGTTTTTCCTACGACCCCTGAACTACACGCAGACTGACTGATTGGCAGTGATCACAGAGGTGATGAGCGTCAGGTGAGCAGGAGCACCTGGAGGATTTAAAACAGCAGCCAGAGCAAGAGGGAAGCATGGAGGGAGGACGGAGAGAGGACGGAGGGAGGACGGAGGGAGGACGGAGGGAGGATGGAGAGGAAGGAGGGAGGACGGAGGGAGGACGGAGGGAGGACGGAGGGAGGACGGAGGGAGGACGGAGAGGAAGGAGGGAGGACGGAGGGAGGACGGAGGGAGGACGGAGGGAGGACGGAGGAGGATGGAGAGGAAGGAGGGAGGACGGAGGGAGGACGGAGGGAGGACGGAGGGAGGACGAAAGGAGGACGGAGGGAGGACGGAGGGAGGACGGAGAGGAAGGAGAGAGGACGGAGGGAGGACGGAGGGAGGACGGAGGGAGGATGGAGAGGAAGGAGGGAGGACGGAGGGAGGACGGAGGGAGGACGGAAGGAGGACGGAGGGAGGACGGAGGGAGGACGGAAGGAGGACGGAGGTTGAGGTGTAGTCCCTCTGACAGCTCACCCTCTCAGCCTGTGACATTGTCTCTTTAATTTCCCGGCCTCTGTATCCATGGAGGAGCTCGGTCTGCAGGAGGTTTGATCCTCATTTTGTAATAAACCTCTTCATCAGTGCCTCGTTGTTGTTACTCTGCTCACTCCTGATTTACAGAATAACCTGTGCAGCTTTTTGACAGTGAGTCTGAGGCTCTCTTTAAGACGTAGGTGGTGTTAATCTAACCAACCTGCCACGTCCGACGTCTATAAAACACTTTTTCTTCGTTCTTCTCTTCAGGCTCAGCCTGCAGAGTGACCGTATAAGACCGGGACGACGGATCCGCGAGCGAGCGAACACGTGGACCACCTGTGACCACACCCACCTGTCAATCAAAGCGTCCACGCTCTTAATCCTGCATAACTTTAAGCCTTAATATAACCTGAACAGGTGAGTTGTATATAAATTCACCCTCAGTACAGTTGTCATGAACGGGGAAATTAGCTACAGAGACCAAAACTGTTTTTTGTACCAGGCTGTAAACATGTTTATTTCTGCTGTGAAGTTGGACATTTGAACATGGGGACTTATGGAGACTGACTCACTTCTGGAGCCAGCCTCCAGTGGACGTTTGAGGAACTGCAGTTTGTGTTTCACTTCACATCCCATCAGGTCTTCTGACTGTTGCTGAACGTTGGTGCACAAAGTTTAGCCAACTGTTGCTGGTAAACGCTGTCAGACTCTTGTGTAGCCGTTCCTAAAGCTCGTTAAGGTTCGGGCAGCTCTCCATGGGAATAAGAAAAATACACCGTCTGCCATCAGCAGCTGGTTTTAAGTGTTCACGTCTGTTTGTTGGACGTTTAGTTTGAGCTGTAAAGTTGAAATGCCTCCACATCAAACCGTAAACACTGAAGAGTTTCTCTTTTTTTTTTTGTGGCTGTGGCTTAAACTCAAATTATTTTAATGGGCATCAAATCAACCGTGTCAACTCTTCTCTGCACCGCAGGTCTGCTGCTGTCCGTCAGACAGGTTCAGTGAGGAGGCTGACAGCGTTTACGCTCCCACCGGCCCGATCAGAGCAGCTCCGTCCTCTTTACCTCCTCCACCCTCCTCCTCTGCCTCACATTTCCCTCACTCACTCTCTCGCTTACGTCCTCTCACTCCGTCTTTCTAATCTGACACGTCCAGTCAGACCTGAGAACAAACTGAGGGGACAAAAATGACCTTTAATTCCTCAGTGATGCTGCTGCAGGCCTGACGAGGGACGCTCGTTACAAATATAATCATTGATTATGAGTAATAATCTCTGCAGATGATCCAGGATCTGCTCGAGGTTTCTGCCTCTTAAAGGAAGTTTTTCATGTTCATGGTGTAACTGAGTCTGTAAATATTATAGTGTGTGTGTGTGTGTGTGTGTGTGTGTGTGTGTGTGTGTGTGTGTGTGTGTGTGTGTGTGAAAAAGGAGTTTAGGATCAGTCCGATAATGTAGCGTGCAGAGGTCGTCATGTTTCTGGCTTTTGTGCTGTGAAGCATCACTCAGATTTTTCTGCTTCTCGTTAAATCGCTGCATCGTTTACGCACACGAGACTCGAACCTGTGACACAAACACTTCCTCCACGGAGGCAAGCGAACGCTTCACACTCTTTAAGATCCTGATGGAAGTGATCACACACACACACACACACACACACACACACACACACACACACACACACACACACACGGGCCTTTTTCTTCTCCTGTGTGGGAGGTGAAGCTCAGAGATCATCGCTTTACTACACCTCTGTGAAAACACACACACACACACACACACACACACACACACACACACAGCTGACAGTGTGATGGATGATTGCATGGCTGCAGTGTGAAACACTCTGAGTGTGTCGGGATGTTCAAAAACTGAAAATTCAAACTGAGCTCGACTTTTAAATTTAACATGGAAACGTTTCATATTCGTTGTCTGAACGTTTGCTCACAAATATCTACAGACGGCTTCACGTGTGTGTGTGTGTGTGTGTGTGTCTGAGAAAAATGTATCAATGTTCACTGAAAGAGTGAAAATCATCCTGCAGATGGAGCGACACCAACCAAACACCAACCAAACACCAACCAAACACCTCCTCAGTGTTCAGCTTCACTGCAGAGAAAAACCTTTGAAGAGCCGAGACCGTCCAGCAGCATGAAGACCTGCAGACAGCAGGACGGGGAACGTTCAGGGAACGCTCAGAGAACGCTCAGAGAACGCTCAGAGAACGCTCAGAGAACGCTCAGAGAACACTGTGATTCTGATTCTACTGTCAGTCATCGTCCAAGTCCAAACATGAAAACAGAAATCACAAAAAGACGAAGAGACGAACATGAACTCATCACAGAACCAGAAAACACATTTTAGAAGAAGCAAATCTACAGAACCAGACCAAAACCACCAGAACCAGACCAAAACCACCAGAACCAGAATAAAACCAGCAGAACCAGACCAAAAACCAGCAGAACCAGACCAAAACCACCAGAACCAGAACAAAAACCACCAGAACCAGAACTAGAATAAAACCATCAGAACCAGAATAAAACCACCAGAACCAGAACCAGACCAAAACCAGCAGAACCAGAATAAAACCATCAGAACCAGAATAAAACAGCTGTACTGATGCTGGTTTGTTTTGTTTAAATGTTTCTGAAGTTAATTAAAATTATAAAATCATTTAAATAATTTAATTTTCATCATTTTCGCTTTAATTCAAATTTAAAAACTGAAACTAAATTTTAAACTGAATTTAAAAAATAAAGTGATAATTCATGAGAGTAAAAAACGTTTACATTTTTATCCTGAAACATTTTATTAGAATGAATTAGTGATGCGTTCACGGACTCCGCGGTGCGTTTATGTTTGAAATTAATAAAAACTCTTTTTTAAATTTCGGCCTAAAACAGGAAATTATTTGAATTTAAAGGTTTGTGATTAAAATACGTAAAATCTGAGAATTATTATTATTATTTGTTTTACGACGTTTTTCCTGAATTATTAATAAAATCATGTTTTCATGTCGCGGGCTCTCTCGGCTCCGCGCGGCCTCTCAGGCCGGGATGGGACGGTGGACTCACCGACACACTCGTTGGCCTCCCGGGCTGTGGCTCTCTGCCACGGTCGGTCGTAGTGGAACGGTTTGCACCTGTCGCACTCCGGTCCGGCCGTGTTGTGTTTGCACTCACAAACCAGACTCTCGTCCCGGTCCTTCACGCACCGGGACGCGTGCCCGTTGCATTTGCATCTCCCTCCGACCTGCAGGTCCGACACCGCGTAGAAGTACGAGTCCCGGGCCAGCTCCGAGTCGTCCTCGTTCTCGTCGCCGAACGTGTGCAGCCGGCTGAAGATGACTTTGATGTCGGTGGCCGTGACCCAGTCCTGCAGCACCGGGGAGTTGTCGAAGTCGTGCGCGGACGGCCTTCCGTCCAGCGTGCTGAAGGCGATGAGGCCGCCGGTCAGCGGGTACATGTCGGTGTGGGAGTCCGTGCACACGGCCTCCTGCTCGTTCTGCTTCGTGATGACGGCCCGGTTCGGCTTGTTGTACATCTTCCTGCACTGGGTCGAGTAGAACTGAAAGGGGACCCAGGTCTTGCCGTAGTCCATGGACTTGTAGATCACCATGGACTCGGGTCGAGGCGAGCAGAACTGCAGGCTCACGTAGGTCACCTCGAACTTCTTCCCGAGCGACAGGCTGAGCGTGACGTTCTGCGGGAACTGGACGAAGTTCTCGGACTGCCAGCAGGTGAGGTTGTGCGGGTTGTTGAGGTCCGTCAGGTACGCGGGAGGGTGGTACTTTTTGGGGTCCGAGGCGTCGCAGGTGTGACAGTTCCGGGTCCGCTCGTCTCCTTTCTCCGCCGATGTCACCACGCAGTACCGACCCGGCGCCTTCCCGCAGGTGCTGGACACCTTCACCTCCTTCCCGAAGGCGGAGTTGACGAAGTCCGGGATGCAGCGGCGCGGGTTGCCGTGCTCGTCGTAGCAGGGGTCCGGGGGAGAGGTCTGCGCCGCGAACAGGCTCATCCCGTACCCGCCGAGCGCGCTCCGGCACGACAGGGACGCGGCGAGCAGCGCGGTCAGCACGAAATCCACAACCCGGATCATGATGGTGGGTCCCTCGGTCCCCCCGGAGTGTCTCTGCCGCTGCGGGAGGAAGAAGTTTGGTGATGTTTAAGTGCTGGCTCCAAAAGAACCGGGACCGGGATCAGGACTACAGACGTGCACGTGAGGTTCAGTGAAACATGTTTTACCTGAGAGTGGTTCAGAAAGAGGTCTGGACTCTGCTGGTCTCTGCCGGATCGTCCCGAATCCTCCAAATGTGCTGCGTAAAAAGTGAAGAGCGGCGCGGCGGAGTCCTTATACCGCCCCCCCTCTCTCTCTCTCTCTCTCTCTCTCTCTCTCTCTCCCGGATCGGGTCTTGTTCGGCTCAGCTTTGGTTCAGTTCATCTCTGAAGGGTGACACCAGCGCGCGCGCAGCGAGGACAGAGGAGCGGAACGACGACATCCACCGGCCGTGACGCGCGGTGACGACGCGCGTTGGTGCCGCACTCAGCAGCACACCTTGACGTGGACGTCAGGAGCGTGATGTGCGTGATGTGCGTGATGTGCGGGTTCATCAGTGTGTTCAGATCCTGATGAAAACACTCACGAGGCGTTACAGACCTGGTGGATGCAGCCGCGGTGTGTTGTGGGTCTCTCTCTTGGCTCCATCCCGGTTCTGCTGCAGCCTCGTTGGACCTGTTGAATGTTTGAGCGCCACCTCGTGTCCGCACACACACGCAGCAGCCCGGCCCGCGCGCGCGAGCTGCGTCTTCCGCTTCCTCCAGCAGGTGGAGACAAAACACCGAGCAACGAGCACGAAGCTGATTGGCTGCTGCAGAGTTCAACTCAGAGAGGCTGATTACAGAGTTTATTAAACTTTATTAAACTCTCAGTGAACACTTCATGAAGAGACACAATCCAGTTATTTGTCTCTGTGACGTCCCCGCAGACTGTCTAAAACCTGGACGTAGTCTCTGAGACGTCCCCGCAGACTGTCTAAAACCTGGACGTAGTCTCCGTGACGTCCCCGCAGACTGTCTAAAACCTGGACGTAGTCTCTGAGACGTCCCCGCAGACTGTCTAAAACCTGGACGTAGTCTCCGTGACGTCCCCGCAGACTGTCTAAAACCTGATTGTAGTCTCCGTGACGCCTGGTCACTCAATCAAGCCACCTGTGATGACACCCACCTGTCAATCAAAGCGTCCACGCTCTTAATCCTGCATAACTTTAAGCCTTAATATAACCTGAACAGGTGAGTTGTATATAAATTCACCCTCAGTACAGTTGTCATGAACGGGGAAATTAGCTACAGAGACCAAAACTGTTTTTTGTACCAGGCTGTAAACATGTTTATTTCTGCTGTGAAGTTGGACATTTGAACATGGGGACTTATGGAGACTGACTCACTTCTGGAGCCAGCCTCAAGTGGACGTTAGAGGAACTGCAGTTTGTGTCTCACCTCACAGCCACAGAGGCTGATGCTCGGTTAATTCTGTGGTTCTCAAACTGTGGTACGAGTACCACTGGTGGTCCACAAGCTCCCTCTGGTGGTAAAAATGAGACTTACCTTCTCTGGCATAGCTATATTCATAAATGTAACAAAGTCTGGTTCTGACCCGGTTCTGTTCATGATCACCTGTAACTTCATGTGAGCACTTAATAAAGTTTCTTATTATATTATTCATGGTCAAACCTGCCTCTGCTGCCGATTGACAGTTTATTCGACCTGCTGGTTGCAATGTTACGACACAGATTCAGTCGAACTTTGTGAAACGTGGTGACTTCCTTTATGTGGAAACCATGGAGACGTCACCAAACGCCTCCAGGAAGACGCACAAACAGCAGTCAGGTGAAGAAACTCGGCTGGAGTTAACAGATTTACAACATTGTCCGAGTCAGGTGATGTCAGGTTTGTTTCTTGGATTCCTCTGAAAATCCTCACTGAAGAGTTTGTTTTGTGTTTCCTGTTTTATTTTGTAGTTCTCTTCTGTCTGTGTCCTGCATTTCTACTTCCTGCCTTGTTTTCCCGCCTGTTTCTGATGACGCACCTGTCCTGATCTGTCTCACCTGGTGTCCTGCCTGGCTACTTACTTCCTGTTCCTGTGTTTCCTGTGTTTCTTTGTCTGTAGCTGACCTCTGTTCCTGGTTCTGGTTCTGAATGTTTGTTTGGACCTCCAGCCGCCTTTTAGTTTGTTTAGTGCTCATCCCCGACAGTAAGTGATTCAGGTTTCTTTCCTGGTCTCCATAACTCTGTGTCTGCATGTGAGGCATGAAGAAGAACTTTAATGATCTGCACATGATCCTTTAAAGAACGTCTTCTTCAGCGCCGCGTGTCCGTCTTTTTAAATCATGAAAATCCTACGAAGACTTTTAGAAACCACGTCTGTGTCCAGAGAAGAACGTTCACATAAAAATCCAATGTTGGCTCATCAAGATCACACTGAATAACATCAATAACATAACTTGAGAAGTTTCCTAATATACAAAGAAGTTTATTGAGTGCAGCACCGACCACAGAGAACGGCCACAAAGTGTTGTACACGAGCAAACTGTTAGAAAATGAAGCAAACACTCGACAGCGAGGTCAGTTTGAATAAACAAATCTTGAGATGCTTTTTAAAGTCTTCAACAGAGACCTCAGATCAGTCGCTGCCCTGACCCGTCGAGGCCTCCTCCAAGACGTTAGCAGCAGATCCTTTAAGCCGCGAGGTGTGGCCTCCATGGATCGTCCCACAGGTGCTTGAAGGAGGTCAAGTCAACACCTTGAACTCGTCACTGTGTTCCTCAAACATTCCTGAACTGTGTTAGCTTTGTGGCAGGTCAGTCAGTGTGGCCATGCTCACTCTTTTGGTGACTCTGGATCAGATTTTATACAGCCGGGATGCCAGGAGCCAAACCCGCAGGAGAACCCCCTCGGTAGGCTGCTGCTCTCTGCTGGTTCGGGGGTTGTGTTCGGTCCTGGGTCGTGTTCACTGGAAGTTAGACGCTGACGCTTCAGATCAGTTATTTACAGAGTTTCCTGATGGACAGTTAACTTTAGCCTAACCACTTGCTAATGAAGATCACTCAGCAGCCGGACCGGACCGGGTTCGAGCACAGACCGACAGAATAACGTCACACTACCGAGGTGATTTACAGACTTTATGATGGAAACACTGATCAGTATCAGGAGAGCTGATCATCATAACAGAGGTGATGTTTGAAAGTTGCTCTGCGGGGTCACGTGAGCTGAAACTGTTTACTGTCAATGTTTTGAATGTCCTGTCACCACATTTCCCTCTTCAAGAGAAGGGGAATTCACAGGCACACTAATACATGAAATGTAAATGAGAGGCAAAGCAGGAGGGGGAAGTGAGGCCAGTGTTTCCCTGACAGAGAGAGAGAGGGAAGGAATAAACACAAAGCAGCTCTTTATTGAATGACAATTAAACATCACAACACGCTGCATGTGGTCATGTGATCATGTGGTCATGTGATCATGTGGTCATGTGGTCAGCCTGTTCAGTTGATTATCGGTTGTGTTTGAAGAAAATGACACAAAACAAACACGTCAAACAGATGACTTCCTTTTCAGGGAGGCCCAACATCCCTTCAACTCCACATGCAGCCTCCTCAAACACACACACACACGTACACACACACACACACACACACACACACACACACACACACACACAGTTACACTTCCCACCTTTACACACCAGCGTCCTCCCTCATTGTGCTCACACGCTCCTCTCTCTGCACTTCCTGTTTGCCCTGTGAAGTCTCTGAGTGCAGCAGCAGATCCTCGTCGCTGATCTCACCCGTTCTCTCTGCGCTGTGCCCAGGATGTGGCTTCGTCCGTTAAACCGTGATGAGCGTGCTCAATGAATGGCTCTGAGCTGGAGACACTGACTGTGGACTGTGTGGACTGTGTGGACTGTGTGGACTGGATGGATGCTGGACTGTAAACTGTAGGTAAGTCAACAGAGGCAGTGTGTTTTATTCTGAAGGGCTCCCTGCTGTGTCCTCTCTGCTGATGATTTGTGTCTTCATGTCTCTAACGTGTTCTTATTGACACCACAGGGACTCTTTAAAGCTGCGTTGTCTCTCGTGTCGTCGTGTTCATTCCTCTGACATGTTTAAGCCTCGGCGCTCGTGATGGCTGATCGGTGATGTTGACAGCCACCCTCCATGAGCTCACAGACCTCCGACCCCCCTCCTGTCTGTGATGCACATTTTGTAAAACTTCTGCTTTCTGTCAGATGCTCGGTATGATTCACGCTTTTTTAATAAACTCTGAGGAAGTAGAGAGCCGGTGTTAGTTATCTGGCTTCAAACATCAGATTTCTGTCTGCACCGTGAGGCGTCAGGGGTCATTTAAGGTGTCTGTTGTTGGTTGTAAATGTAATCGAGTTGCAGCTCTACCTCATGGTTTATTTGGATATATGCAAAGAGTGCACAGAGAGGATGTGTGCAGAGTATCCTGCTGTCACTGAAGCATAAGTTCAGTTTGACTCTGAGGACTCCACCCCGCAGAAACTGTTGAGAGCCAACGCCTGAACTCAACATCCTTTTTACTACATGAAGCACTGAGTCAGAGCGAGACGCTGTCCAACAACTGAGACACAACTGATGGACCAAACAAACAGATCTGAGACCATGACACCAGAAATCTGTCTCATCAGACTGACTGACTAAAACCTGGACGTAGTCTCCGTGACGTCCCCGCAGACTGTCTAAAACCTGGACGTAGTCTCTGTGACAGCCCCGCAGACTGACTAAAACCTGGACGTAGTCTCCGTGACGTCCCCGCAGACTGTCTAAAACCTGGACGTAGTCTCTGTGACGCCCCGCAGACTGACTAAAACCTGGACGTAGTCTCCGTGACGTCCCCGCAGACTGACTAAAACCTGGACGTAGTCTCCGTGACGTCCCCACAGACTGTCTAAAACCTGGACGTAGTCTCTGAGACCACAGACTGTCTAAAACCTGGACGTAGTCTCCGTGACGTCCTCACAGACTGTCTAAAACCTGGACGCGTAGTCTCCGTGGCGCCCCACAGACTGTCTAAAACCTGGACGTAGTCTCCGTGACGTCCCCTCAGACTGACTAAAACCTGGACGTGGTCTCTGAGACCACAGACTGTCTAAAACCTGGACGTAGTCTCTGTGACGTCCCCGCAGACTGTCTAAAACCTGGACGTAGTCTCTGAGACCACAGACTGTCTAAAACCTGGACGTAGTCTCCGTGACGTCCCTCACAGACTGTCTAAAACCTGGACGTAGTCTCCGTGACGCCCTCACAGACTGTCTAAAACCTGGACGTAGTCTCCGTGACGTCCCCGCAGACTGTCTAAAACCTGGACGTAGTCTCCGTGACGTCCCCTCAGACTGACTAAAACCTGGACGTGGTCTCTGAGACCACAGACTGTCTAAAACCTGGACGTAGTCTCCGTGACGTCCCTCACAGACTGTCTAAAACCTGGACGTAGTCTCCGTGACGTCCCTCACAGACTGCCAGGCTTCATAACGCAGCAGTTAAACAGACTCTGAGTTCCTCTTCAAGTGTTTTAATATCTACATTGAATATTTTTTACATCCTGTCAGACGTGATGACAGACTCCGTCCGTCAGGTGTCATTGGTTCTTAGAAAACGTTCAGTGTCGGCGTGTGTCAGGTGTGAAGCCGTGATGATGCTGGAAGCAGCAGACGTCGACACTCTGTTGTCGCAGATATCAGCTCTGAGGTGTGAAGCCTGCCTCGATGTGCTGTTGTTGGTTGCTTGCAGTATCCCAGCGCAGCATTGTGTGTGTTTTTTTTCACAGTACTGCTTCCTGTTTGCGTCCTTACGGCGGTGCTATCAGTCAAATCTGCATTTTCACCTTTATGACACACTTTGAAGTCAACACCCCCGTCTGTGTGCACTCGCACAACACGCCTGTTGTTTTGCACGCATCACAAATGTATGAAGATATGGAAATCGAGGATATCTGCATCCTCATTTCATGTTTGATAAAAGTCGACGTTGACCTCTGGCTCGCTCGGACGTTACAGCTCCTGATATTTGCATCATGATTTCATGTTTATTGAGGAAGTGAAGATCAAAGGTGACACAGTGTCTCTGTTCTCAAGGTGACAGAAACAAACCTCCATGTTTGGCTGTTGAATTTAGACTGTCGCACCTCAGAGTGTATTTAAAGATGACACTTTTCTGTTTAAGTTGCTTCTACGGTCGCAAATGCTGAATGTCTATTTGAGTAATCGTGATGTGAAGACTCGCCACAACATATTTCATTAAAGCACATTCATGCTCCGCTTGTTGTTTGTTTCTTTTGGTGAAGCTGGATCAGATTTGAAACAGAATATATGTCCTGATGGGACTCAGCCCGGGATGCCAGGAGCCCAACCCGGCAAGAAAACCTGCTCACTGCTGGTTCGGAGGTTGTGTAGACGCTGACACTCGGTGGAGGGGTAACACACACTAAACAGCGTTTACAGTTTTGACAGGAACCTTTAAATCAGTGCTTTATTTTCTAAAACCGCCTGCAGAAACCACTTTCACAGTTTCCAGGACGAACTCCGTCTGCTGATGAAGATCGTTGTCGTCTATGAAACTCACTTCAGCGCTTCAGCAGCAAGTCACAAACAGGAGATGTTTCATGCCACGACTTTTCTAGCCCGGCTGCAGTTAATCACGCCGCTGAGTTCTCACCGGTAGCGTTTGTTTGAACTGAAGGGAAACACTTAGCTCCAGCTGAGCCTTAGAGTCGGACCTCTGCTGTTTCCTGAAGCCATAAGAGGCCAGTTCACATCCAGTAGGTCAGTAAAGAGAAGGCGGGCTGAGCGGAGGAAGACTGGATGTGAATATCAGACTCTATCAATACAAATGGCCCACACGTACTGTACACATATGTTTACGTACACAAGCTGTGGTCTGGTCTGTGGGAGTGTATCTCACAGGCTGATCACACCACAACAATAGGGAGGCACCTGCTTCCTCAGCTGAGCAGGGAAGCTCTCTTCCTGTTAGGAAGCAGTTGGTAATGGGATCAGTGGGAGAGATGGGAAGCTCCCTGTTAAGGACGGCATGAGAAAGACACACAGGTGGAGGTGCAGCCTGGGAAACCTGACAGCAGCCGGACAGCTGAGCATCTCCAAACGTCTCCATGAGCATGACCTTTGGCGAGCACAGATTGAACAGCTGGACTAACACGTCTGTAAAGGTTCTCAGTATCTGTTGAAGGTTCTCGTAGTTTCTTGAAGACGTATCCGAGTCCCAGGTATTTCCCTCTGTGGGGGTCGCTGACAGCTTGACATCCCTCCATCCAGCTCACCTGTGTGATGGGGATCCCTCTAAAGTCAGTCAGAGGTGAAGAGGCCTCTCGGATTCGAGGTGTTCGTTAACCTGCCTGTGTTTGGCGGGTTTGAACCCAGAACCTTCTGAACCTGCTGTGAGGCGACACTAACCACTAACCGGAGTGAACCCACTTCGCTGCGGCCGCTCGTCATGTTGTCAGATTGTTGCTTGTTATTGTCTGACTCTGAGTTACAACCCACCAAAAAGTGGAAGTGACCTTGTTGACTCTCTGGGCCGTGCTGCATACATCCTCTTATGAAACACCACCCGCGCGTTTGCAACATCACAAGCAGCTACACAGCCGGGACTGAACACACGATCACAGCCTCACCGATGGAGCTCGTGGAATTACTGACTCACGGTGTAGAGATGACCAAACTACTGACATTAAATCATGTGATCACACAGCAGATTTTCGCCTTGTGAGTTTACCTGTGCGATCATTTGTGTCTACTCACGTAAACATTCATCAGCATGAACTCATGAACAGATAACTCGACTTCTGATCGCAATAAACCGATCTAAGGATTCCAGGTCTGTCTGTAAGACAGCTTTTAAAATCTTAGCATGTAACGCCATTCAAACTATGAGACTACGTCCAGGTTTTAGACAGTCTGCGGGGACGTCACGGAGACTACGTCCAGGTTTTAGACAGTCTTTTGGGATGTCACGGAGACTACGTCCAGGTTTTAGACAGTCTGCGGGGACGTCACGGAGACTACGTCCAGGTTTTAGTCGGTCTGCGGGGACGTCACGGAGACTACGTCCAGGTTTTAGACAGTCTGCGGGGACGTCACGGAGACTACGCCCAGGTTTTAGTCGGTCTGTGGGGACGCCACGGAGACTACGCCCAGGTTTTAGACAGTCTTTTGGGATGTCACGGAGACTACGTCCAGGTTTTAGACAGTCTTTTGGGATGTCATGGAGACTACGTCCAGGTTTTAGACAGTCTGCGGGGACATCACAGAGACTACGTCCAGGTTTTAGTCGGTCTGTGGGGACGTCACGGAGACTACGTCCAGGTTTTAGACAGTCTGCGGACGCCACGGAGACTACGCCCAGGTTTTAGACGGTCTGCGGGGCGCCACGGAGACTACGCCCAGGTTTTAGACGGTCTGCGGGGACGCCACGGAGACTACGCCCAGGTTTTAGTCGGTCTGCGGGACGCCACGGAGACTACGCCCAGGTTTTAGACGGTCTGCGGGGCGCCACGGAGACTACGCCCAGGTTTTAGACGGTCTGCGGGACGCCACGGAGACTACGTCCAGGTTTTAGACGGTCTGCGGGGACGTCACGGAGACTACGTCCAGGTTTTAGACGGTCTGCGGGGACGTCACGGAGACTACGTCCAGGTTTTAGACGGTCTGCGGGGACGTCACGGAGACTACGCCCAGGTTTTAGACGGTCTGCGGGACGCCACGGAGACTACGCCCAGGTTTTAGACGGTCTGCGGGGACGTCACGGAGACTACGTCCAGGTTTTAGACGGTCTGCGGGGACATCACGGAGACTACGTCCAGGTTTCATGTGGTCAGCTGTTGTTGATACACTTGAGGACTTTCACTGCGTCGTCCTCATATGAAGTCTTCAGCTCTTTTATTACGTGTCCGTGTCTCCGTTGAACCCGTCCTGGATGCAGGAGTCATCACGGCTCTGACTTATTAGTTCCTTCCACTCTTGCCGGGCTCTCGTCCAGCTCTGTGCGACCCGGACAATGACCGGAGCCCTCAGCACAAGTGTCCAACACGCTTGGCCCTGTAGGCCCGCTCGGAGCCACTCGGGACACCTCTTAGACACAATGCGTCTCTGGGGACGAGGACCGCTGAGAAAAAAGGCCTGTGTGGACGTGTTTACGTCTGGAGCTGTTGGTATTGTTGTTGAACGGTGACTGTCGGAAAAGCAGTGAAGTGGTGGAGGGGGATAATCAGGCTTCAGTCCGCTGGTCTGCTGAACTCTGAAGCTTCCTGTCCCACATCTCCACCTTAATGTTCTGATGTTTGTACAGTGTGTGTGTGTGTGTGTGTGTGTGTGTGTGTGTGTGTCTTTAAAGTCCATAAAACAGGAAGTAGAGTTCTGTTTACTTCCTTATTTTCACGTGTTTCCTGTAAAGGCGGTCAGAGAGGGAGGGACTTGTCATGGACATTGATTGATTGGCGTTTACAGTAGCCAATAGCGAGTGTACATCGTAAGCTAACGCTGACATTTGATTTCTAACAGAAAGAGGCTAGCTGCTAGCTGTTTCCATCTGTTTACAGTGTTTATGCCAAATAAGCTAACCCAATGCTAACTAGCTGCTAGCTGTTTCCATCCGTTTACAGTGTTTATGCCAAATAAGCTAACCCAATGCTAACAGGCTGTTTCCATCTGTTTACAGTGTTTATGCCAAATTAAGCTAAGCCAATGCTAACTAGCTGCTAGCTGTTTCCATCTGTTTACAGTGTTTATGCCAAATTAAGCTAAGCCAATGCTAACTAGCTGCTAGCTGTTTCCATCTGTTTACAGTGTTTATGCCAAATTAAGCTAAGCCAATGCTAACTAGCTGCTAGCTGTTTCCATCTGTTTACAGTGTTTATGCTAAATTAAGCTAACCCAATGCTAACTAGCTGTTTCCATCTGTTTACAGTGTTTATGCCAAATTAAGCTAAGCCTTATATTACACAGTGATATTAATCTTTTTATCTCGCTTGGAAAGAGGCGAAAAAGTGTTTTTCATAAAATATCATGTTATGAGTGTGTGTGTGTGTGTGTGTGTGTGTGTCAGTGTGAGGTGTGTTATTAGGCAGTGTGTGAGTGTGTCAGAGAAAGTGAGTCATGTATTAATGCTGTGCATTCGTGTATTTCTGTTGAATGGGGAATTTATGACTCTGTGGGGAAATTTTGAGATCTTCATCGCTTGTGTGTGTGTGTGTGTGTGTGTGTGTGTGTGTGTGTGTGTGTGTGTGTGTGTGTGTGTGTGTGTGTGTGTGCTGACTTCACGCGAACAAACAAGTTCATGAACTGTGTGTGTGTGATTAATATCATCAAAGTTTTGGAGAATTTTGGTTTAAATGTCACAAAAAAAGAAAAAAGCTGCTGAGTTGCTGAAAATCTTTAAAAAGATTTTTTTCTTTTTCTTTCAGGAAGTTTCTGTCTCTGCTTCTCGAATATTTCCCAGAATTTCTCCATAAAAAGAAACTTTAAAAATACATCCAGACCACAGTGACTCTTCTCCTGACCACAATATTCAGTCATTCATCAAGTCTTTCAATATTTGTAAAAATCACAAATACACTCATGTTTCCCGCTCGCTCTCACTGCTGATATTTCTGCTTCATTTGTATCTTAATGTCCAGACAAACATTTAAACCAGCTTTCAAAAAGCAAAAACTCTTTCCAAAATTAAATATGTGATAATTAATTACTTCAAACAATGAAGTGAAACATTAAAGTAACCAAAAAATTAATTAGAGGAACAAAATATTAAGTTTATGAGGGCCAAAAAATGAAAACAGTTTGGTGATGAAAAAGTTCTTTCATTATTTCTGTATTTCTACATTTAATGTTAATGCTCTGTGTCACACTGACACACACAGTCTGAAGCAGGATCGGTTAGCTCAGGGATCAAACCAGATGAAGAGTGACCTGTCAATCAAAGAGAGTGGACCTGTCAATCAAAGCGTCCACGCTCTTAATCCTGCATAACTTTAAGCCTTAATATAACCTGAACAGGTGAGTTGTATATAAATTCACCCTCAGTACAGTTGTCATGAACGGGGAAATTAGCTACAGAGACCAAAACTGTTTTTTGTACCAGGCTGTAAACATGTTTATTTCTGCTGTGAAGTTGGACATTTGAACATGGGGACTTATGGAGACTCAGTTTGTGTATTTGTTCTTCATTCATTAGTGTTTGTGTCAGTTCCTGTTGATCATCTTAACGAGCTGTCAGAGGTGTGAACATGACTTAAAGACGGACAAACAGCAGAAAACAACAAGCAGCAGCATCCTGTGTGTGTGTGTGTGTGTGTGTGTGTCACATCTACACACTGATTGCATCAGGTGCAAACAAAGCAACACAAACACACCTGAGACTTGCAGGGGAATTCAGAGAGGAGCAGCACGTGGCTCGTGTTTTCACTGAAAGTGTCTCTTCAGGTCAAAGTGCTGTCATGGATGTTCGTCGCGCTGAAGACGGGCAGGATCATAAATCCCTTTTTAAGTCTGCGGTGGGACTTCCCTCTCAGCTCACTGTGTTCATAACAGAAGTGAGACGCGTTGCCGCACCTGGACGTGAAAAACAGCCACACACTGAAAGTCAGAAACTGAATTCAGCATGAGTCAGAGGTGAAGAGCTGCTGTCTCTGCAGCCCTGCGCTCACACTGGAGTCTCTGATCTGCAGCCCCGTTTCACGGCTGACTTCAAGTCATACGGTGAAACCCGTGGGCCGCTTTTTATCTTTCTGTCAGCCTGTCGAGTAACGTTCAAATGTCACGAGTCCGGTAAACAAACTCATCCTCATGTCGTGTAACTACTGCCATAGACAAACATCTAAAATCAACATGTGGGAGAGCATCAGGAGACACTGAACTGATGAACAACTGTCAGCTGTTTCCAGGATTTTACCGTAATAAATAACTGTGTCATGTTAGGGAAATAGGATGCTGACTTCATGTTTACGGTGCATTTTAAGGTAAAGGTTTTGAAGTATGGCTGTCTTACTGTACACAGTTGTACTTCCAGCGGGGTCAGAGCATGTCACAGACTTTTCATGAAACCAACTCTGACATTTGAGCAACTATGGCAATAAAACAGCAACAAGCAACAGCCACGTCTGTTTCTGCATCTTCCCTTTTATTGTTTGCATCTCAGTCCCCGGGCTGATTTTCATAGCTACCTGCCGCCATGCAAAGCAGACACGATAACACTCTGTCGACGAACAGAGGCGAGCATGTTTGGAAGATAAATAACGATAATATTCTGCAGAATGCATGAATGGGAGTGGGGACGTGCGTCATGTTTGTGGTACTTCACATCAGCTCTGTCTGTCGTCTCTCCACAGAACCTGAGTTGAAGGTGAACATGCAGCACACCTCGTGCACAGAGGACCGGATCCAGCACGCTTTGGACCGGTGTCTGGACGGGCTGAGACAAAGTCCAACAGCAGCTCACCACTGGAACGGTAAGACTCGAGGAAAGACTCTGCTTATAATGACAACTGAAAGAAACATCCTGCAGCTTCCCTTTTGATGAACTATGTCTGTCAATGCACTGACCTGTGGTCAGGTGAGTGGTGTCTCTGTCAGTCTGTTCTGCACTGTGTAACTCAGTGGTCATCATGTGGGGGTTAAACCTGCAGCTCAGGCCTGTTTCTAATGCTGCTCAGTTCTGATGGACGCGTAAACGCGTCCATCAGAACTGAGCAGCATTAGAAACAGGCCTGAAACATGTTTGCGCTTTCTCCACACGAGGTGTGACTCACTCAGCAGTCTGCGTCTGTCAGGGTTGT
The DNA here is from genome assembly GCA_036365135.1 of Miichthys miiuy. Lineage (NCBI taxonomy): Eukaryota > Metazoa > Chordata > Actinopteri > Sciaenidae > Miichthys > Miichthys miiuy. The sequence goes on along the minus strand of CM071602.1, from coordinate 3,844,644 downwards.
TGTTGTGTTGGTGACACTGTTGCTGTCAGATCATGTTATCGTGGCGCTGGAGGAAGTTGTGTGAATAGACAGCTGGGAGGAAGTGGTGGCACAGGGCGCCGTGTGTGAGCGAGGCATCGCGAGGCGGGAGGCACTGCGGCGCGCGGTGTGAAAACAGATCGGATGATCGGCCTCCCACGTGCCAACCAGTGACAGTGACGCACGCACATGTTCAGGTTTTACTCTCTGATCCAGTGAGGTGGGCTGATCCTTTACAAGAGCTTCCACGTCCCTGGAAAACGAGCTCCTCAGAGATGCACTCAGCTCCACGCTGTAATAAAAGACTTCAACAATCACAGCTCCATCTGCGAGTCTTATCACCCACTTTCTCTTGAACACGTCGCGCTCTGTGTTTTCGTGCAACAGGAAATCAGTCCTGCCCATGAACGAACATCCTAACTGAACGAAAGGTGATACAACCCGCCCTCTACTTATGAACTTTAAAGCTCTGTGAGATCATGAACATGACAGGAGGACCGTATGTAGCTTCACGGTCCTTCCCATTTCATAACATGTTCTAGTACTTCATTTAAAACTACATATACAGTATAAATATTTCCCAGAACAGAAGAACTGTAGTTTTTCAACATGATATTTCCAGCTGTAAACTTTCTGTACAGTGTAATCAGAGCTGAGCTGCAGCACAGACTACATGGTCCAGTGTGCGTTGCCAGTATAATCCTGAAACTCTGAACGACAGCCAGTTCATGTTTCAGAGGATTCAGGTGATCTTTGTGCACGTTTCTGTGTCCAAGTTTATGAGCTTTGTCAAGTTTCTTTAAGTTTCTTTAAGTTTGTTTAAGTTTCTTTAAGTTTCTTTAAGTTTCTTTAAGTTTAAGTTTCTTTAAGTTTCTTTAAGTTTAAGTTTCTTTAAGTTTCTTTAAGTTTAAGTTTCTTTAAGTTTCTTTAAGTTTCTTTAAGTTTCTTTAAGTTTAAGTTTCTTTAAGTTTAAGTTTCTTTAAGTTTCTTTAAGTTTAAGTTTCTTTAAGTTTATTTAAGTTTATTTAAGTTTCTTTAAGTTTAAGTTTCTTTAAGTTTATTTAAGTTTCTTTAAGTTTAAGTTTCTTTAAGTTTATTTAAGTTTAAGTTTCTTTAAGTTTCTTTAAGTTTAAGTTTATTTAAGTTTATTTAAGTTTCTTTACGTTTCTTTAAGTTTCTTTAAGTTTATTTAAGTTTCTTTAAGTTTAAGTTTCTTTAAGTTTCTTTAAGTTTCTTTACATTTAAGTTTCTTTAAGTTTCTTTAAGTTTAAGTTTCTTTAAGTTTAAGTTTCTTTAAGTTTAAGTTTCTTTAAGTTTCTTTAAGTTTAAGTTTCTTTAAGTTTCTTTAAGTTTAAGTTTCTTTAAGTTTAAGTTTATTTAAGTTTCTTTAAGTTTAAGTTTCTTTAAGTTTCTTTAAGTTTCTTTAAGTTTCTTTAAGTTTAAGTTTATTTAAGTTTCTTTAAGTTTCTTTAAGTTTAAGTTTCTTTAAGTTTCTTTAAGTTTAAGTTTCTTTAAGTTTCTTTAAGTTTCTTTAAGTTTAAGTTTCTTTAAGTTTAAGTTTCTTTAAGTTTAAGTTTCTTTAAGTTTCTTTAAGTTTCTTTAAGTTTCTTTAAGTTTAAGTTTCTTTAAGTTTCTTTAAGTTTCTTTAAGTTTAAGTTTCTTTAAGTTTAAGTTTCTTTAAGTTTCTTTAAGTTTAAGTTTCTTTAAGTTTCTTTACGTTTAAGTTTCTTTAAGTTTCTTTACGTTTAAGTTTCTTTAAGTTTAAGTTTCTTTAAGTTTCTTTAAGTTTAAGTTTCTTTAAGTTTAAGTTTATTTAAGTTTCTTTAAGTTTCTTTAAGTTTAAGTTTCTTTAAGTTTCTTTAAGTTTAAGTTTCTTTAAGTTTCACAGGTGTTGATGTTATAAATGGAGTTTTCTTGACTAAACTTTGCCTTTGGTCAAAGCTCTCTGTCTGCGTGCATGTTAAACACATTGCTGACCAGCAGCCACATTTAGCAGCGATAAGCACAGAAGATGAATCTGCTTCATTAAAAATATCAAACGCACTCAAAGCACAGAGAAGCTTCAGACTTCACGCCTGTCCGTTTCCTGTGGTCACAGTTCACGTGTGGTTAAAATACGTCGGGTCTGTTTCAGTGCTGATGTGCTCGGCCGGTCAGTCGATGAACCGCTGGAGTCTGGAGGAGTTGGTGAAGAGAGACCCGGAGAACTTCCTCATCCTGCTACAACAGATCATCAGGAAGACCAAAGAGGTGAGAGGTCAAAGGTCAAAGGTCAAAGAGAAGATATGATCCACTGTGTGTGTCCATCTCATCATGTGTGTGTTCATGTGTGTGTTCAGGTTCAGGAGCAGTGTCAGTACGAGCTAGTCACTCCCCTCGCCATCATGTTCTCCTCCACGCTGCTTCAGGTACGAATCGCCTCCATCATCCAGGTGTCATGAAAACCTTCAGCCTCTGGTCGTCTCATCATCTCTCGGTGTTTCAGCTCGTTTCAAACCTGTTTGAGTTCACGGCTTTGAGAAGAACTGTTTGCTCTCTGCACATGTTCTGTTTCTTCAGGCTGATTTGAATTCAAACAAATCAAATTTGTTTTTAAATTAAATCTTTTTTTATCACTAATCACTCTTGATTGTGACAGCTGAGTTTGTGACAGCAGCTTTGTGGTTTGGATGACGTGACCTGTGGTTGTTTGTCACAAAGCCTGAAATTCAATGAAACAGAGGACGATGACAGGACGTCACATTGTGACTAAACTGGGCGAGTTAGCTCATGAAGTTTGTGACGTGGCCGTGAGCTGATGATGAAACAAGAACAAGAACAGTATGAGCCAACGTTACATCGTCAGTTCAACGCTTACGTCACTTCATATTTCCAGCAGGATCGTTTATTTCATTACAGCCTTTAAATAACGCATCAAGTCTAAACCAGGTCGCTCCTCTCTGCTCTGTCTTCATATCTGTGCTCTGGTTGCAGACGCCGTACTGTCCTCCTGACGCAGAGCTGCTGGAGGAAGCTGTCGAGGTGTTTCGCCACTTCCTCACCTGGCCTGAACCGTACAGCAGTGTGTGCAGAAACCTGCTCTCCACACTACAGCTGGAGATCAAGGCCCCAGGTAAACACACCTCTGTGTGTGTGTGTGTGTGTGTGTGTGTGCCTCAACTCTTGTAATTGTGCTCCCTCTAGTGTCAAGTCAAAGAAGTGCATTTAGGATGTATGAACAGCAGCAATGAGAGGAACACGATAACTTCAAACTGACCTGAAATGATGTGAAAGCAGACGGAGTTTCAACATTTACAAAGAAAAAAAGCAGAAGCCGCCGACAGCACGGTGACATTCACCGGAAGCTTCAAAGGAAGTGTCAAAAACATGAACATGAATGAACACACGTGAACTCACTGAATGAAAGAGCATTAAAGGTCACCAGCAGCAGTCAGCCCAGCTCGCCGTTAGTTTATCACAGAAAGTTACAGTGTTGCTTTAGATGTTGCTTTGATGGCATGCTCCCTCAGACAGTTTGAAGTCTTCTGTCTCACATTCCTGGTCGATCTTTTATATATATTTTATTTACAGACGTCAGCAGATCATAGTAGTTACAGCGGTTAACACATCAGACTGTAGTCTTTGAACAGAGTCGACGTCACGTCCTAAACGCTGTAACGCTTCACCCACAGGGATCTCCTTCCAGAGGCTGGTGAGAGAAGAGCAGGGCCTGATCACCTCCAGCCAGAGCTCCAAGACCATGTAAGACCACCCAGACTACAGACTGCTTTGTATAAAGGGGGATAACTTCACAGCTCTTTAAACAGCTGCGTGTTCATGGTCATCCATCAGTCCAGTTCAGACTGCCTGTTATCTTTGCACCTTCTGCTTTCTGCTTCATACGTGTCACACTGTCTGACCTGAAGCCATGCTTACATACATCCCCTTCTCCACCCACCGCCAGCACCACGGCGTCTTGTTTACATCTTCTCTTGACACCGCCTGTCTGATATCTGCAGGACTGTGCTGCTGATGAACCCGAACGAGGTGCCCCCTGACTTTCTCTCCGTGGCCGAGCAGCTCAGTTGTATTCAGCACTCGCAGAAGGAGACCTACATCACGCTGATCAAGCACGCCTTCCAGTCCACACTAAGCACCAAGTACCCCCTACACAGCATCCACAGAGTCCTGCAGGTAAGCGCTCGAGGCGAGGTTCAGAGAGGTTAATGCACAACATAACGTGTGTACCGTTATTAGACCGTATCATGAACCTTCTCTGCAGGCGAAAACTGTGAATGAACTCGGGGAGATCTTCTCCAACGTCAGCGACGTCTTAGAGGCGGCCGCCGCCATGAGCGACCCCCAGAAGGGCCGCAGTCACGTGATCCAGGAACTGGAGCGACTGAGGGCGACGATGAGGATCCCGGCATCCAATGGAAGGAAGTCTGATGGTGAGGTTTCATCACCTGAGGGAGAGGAGGATGCTGGGAGGGGATGACGTGATGATCATTCAGTTTGTTTTGCTCTTTCAGGAATGCTGCAAACTCTACCGCTGCCGACGGCCAAGTGTTACATGTTTCACTGGGAAAAAGACAACTTTGGTAAAATATTCTGCACCTTTCATCGTCTACGTTATCGGTTCTTAAAACCCTGATTCCAGAAAAGTCAGGACACTCTTTCAAATTCAGCTCATCTTCATGGTAAATGCACTGTACTTATATAAGCAAGGTGCTAACTGCTCAACAGTTTTAGGAGTGGACTCGTCAGTCCACTTCCCGTCAGTCCGTCTCAGATGTTCTGATCCAGAGAAGTGTGCTGTCTGTCCTCACCTGTAGATGCAGGGATGAACTGTGTTCAGTCTTTTGTTGCCTCTGCACAAACTTGTGTGTTGCAGCATCAACTTTGTCCAATTTTGGAATCAGGGTTGTTCACAGGATTTATCTTTCTGCTTCAGACTTTAAAAATGATTCCTAATGGTACATTTTGATTCCTGCAGATGTTCTGAACACCCTTTTGGAGCACGACCCTGATGACCTCACTACTAACGGGCAGGCTGAGGAGGAAGACCTGGATGATGATGATGATGATGATGATGATGATGACGACAGGGAGGAGGTTGATGTAGAAGATGAGGCGGAGGAAGACGACAAAGAAGATGAGGAACACGGAGTCGACTTGCCTTCAATGTCTATCATGTCTAACGGCTGCAGCACCAACCATCGTGCCTCCACCTTCTCCACCATTTCCACCCTGTCCACCGCCTCCAAAGACTCCATGTTCTCCACCTTGTCGGTGACCTCGGAGTCCTACGCTCCGTCCCTCTTCTCCGTCACCTCTGGAGTTGATAGTGACTACTTTGAAGACTCTGACGACTACATCTGCTCCTCGCCTGTCGCTGAGAAATGTTCGCCAAAGTCTGTCAACAAGCGCCTCAGCCAGCACCTGTACCGTCTCTTCATCAAGAGCCCTCGCTCACTGTCCCGGGCCAAAAGTTTAGGAAACACTGAATCAAAAGACCTCTTAGTGGTGCGAGAGAAGCGCTCCAACTCTCTACCACAGCAAGTCAAGTTACGTAGTCACGAGCCGCTACTCCACCACCCGCAAAGTCAAACCCTGAGACACGTCTGCTTCCGAAGGAGGCCGATTCTCAGCAGCGACGAGGACAGTAAGAACACAACGCTGAGGGTGGTGGTGTTCGGTGCCGATCACGTGGCAGGGAAGGTGGCCCGGGCCTACAACAGCCTGAGGAGGAAGGAGAGTGCATGTCCACGTCTCAGCCGGGCCTTCAAGCTTCAGTTCTACTTTGTGCCTGTGAAGAGAGACTCGGCCGGAGGCCCGGGCAGTCTGAGGTCTCCTTGTTCTGTGGTTCACACTCTAAAAGGAGGAGCTCTGTCTGATGTAAGTAGAAGAACACTCCAACCAAGAGAAAGAACATCCACCTGTCTGAGAATGAAATGGTCTGGTTGTAATTACGTCTTGTTTAAACAGGATCTTCACCTCACGGGCAAAGGGGACAGTACGAACGACATCGCCCACCTCCTTGGTATGTTGGATCCTTGGTACGAAAGAAACACCCTCAGCCTGCTGAACCTGCCCGCCAACGTCGTCTGCCAGGTACGACTGAAATCTGACGCACTGCCTAACCAAAGCTAATCCAACTCCATCTACCTCTTAGCCTGCAGCACAAATACCTTTCAATAATGAGTTAGGTGTTCCCAACAAACGTGACGCAGACTTTCACCTCTCAAGTAAATCATGAAATAAACAGACGTAGACGTAGCTAATGTTAGCTCAGTCTGTTAGCTCATTTTATTAGCTGCATTAGCTCCGTTTGTTAGCTCCTGTTAGCTCTGTTTGTTAGCTGCTGTTAGCTCAGTTTGTTAGCTAATATTAGCTCCGTTTGTTAGCTGCTATTAGCTCAGTTTGTTAGCTGCTAGTAGCTCAGTTTTTTTAGCTAATCGTTTATTATTGTTTTTATATTGTTCTTATGTTTTATGTCTTATATTTCGGCTGTCTTTAAAGGGCTTTATAAATAAAGTTGAGTTGAGTTGAGCTAATGTTAGCTGCTGTTAGCTCAGTTTGTTAGCTGCATTAGCGGTGTTTGTTAGCTGCTGTTAGCTCTCTTTGTTAGCTGCTATTAGCTTAGTTTGTTAGCTAATGTTAGCTCAGTTTATTAGCTGTTGTTAGCTCTGTTTGTTAAGTCCTATTAGCTCAGTTTGTTGGATGCTGTTAGTTAATGTTACCTTAGTTTCTTAGCTATTAGCTACTGTTAGCTCCATTTGTTAGCTGCTGTTAGCTCAGTTTGTTAGCTGCTGTTAGCTCTGTTTGTTAGCTGCTGTTAGCTCAGTTTGTTTGCAGCTATTAGCTCACTTTGTTAGCTGCTGTTAGCTCATTTTGTTAGCTGCTGTTAGCTCACTTCAAATGGATGTTAGAGGAACTGCAGGTTTTTGGTACTTCCTGTGTCGGCTTCACTCTTCACTTCACTACAGTGTCTTTACGTCTGACTCTCTCTGTGCGAGCACACCGTAATGTTCTTGTTTCGGCTACATAAATGGTCATGCTGTAAAACTGTTCATTTGTTTTGTTCTGCAGCAAACCTCAAAGACGGAGTCAGAGTCATATGACAGTTCATATGAGCAGCGTTTGCCCATCCTGGCCGACCTGGTCCTGTACTACTGCCGCTACGCAGCCCGGCCGGCTCTGATCCAGCTCTATCAGGCTGAGGTCAGACACACCTTTACACAAACACACACTATTATAATACACATCTAGGACCAGTCTGACACCCTCTGGGTCTTTATAATAAACACTGGTCCAGATCCAGTGACTGACTGAGGGTCTTTCCTGTTGTAGTTGACGTTAGCTTGTGGAGAGAGGAGGACTGAGGTGTTCGTCCACTCGCTGGAGTTGGGTCACACCGCAGGAACACGAGCCATCAAGGCCATGGGTGAGTGTGACACACACACACACACCAAACACACCAAACACACTCACCTAGCAACCATCCCACAGTTTTCCATGCAGTGAAATGCATCATCGGTTTTTATGAGGTCTAAATTTGCGGTAGAGGAACATCTGCTATTTCGATGTCATGATTCAGTCGACTTCTACTTTTTTTGGTTTCACTCGTCGTCACCACTTGCACTTCTGATTTTTAATTCCCTTTGAGAAGTTAAAATTCAGGTGAAGCTGTTTATGCTTCGTGTCCAGAAGTTACTGTGGAAATAAACAAAATAACTCAAACTGTAAAGATACTGTTTGTGGACTCACAGTCTGAATGAATTTCTGGATTTCACCGTCTACAATCCAGAATCTCATTCAAAGATTCAGAGAATCTGAGAAATCTCAAGGCCCAAAACCAGCACTGAGTGTCCGTGACCTCCGACCCATCAGGCAGCAGCATCTACAGATGAAGTTCATTGAATCTTTCTGACGTCTGACTTTCTTTCTTCAGGTGCTGCCAGTAAACGGTTTGGTATTGACGGTGACCGGGAAGCGGTGCCTCTCATGTTAGAGGTGGTGTACAACAGGGTAAGACGCCGTTTGCTTTGACTCTCGGTACAAACTCGTGTCTTTTAGCTGATCGCTGCAGAAACTTTCCTAAATAAACCATTTAATTAGCAGAAAAACATCCGTGACCCGTCTGAAGGCGGCTCTGCTCTCTAATTCAGTTTAAGGTCACTTCGGTGCACGCAGGAAGTGATTTTGTGACAAAATACAAAGTCAGCTAAACATGTTCCGACAAAGACAGAGCTTTCACTTCTGTGATATGACACACTAGCAAACATCTACGTTTCTTTAGACTCCCTCAGTTCGAAATATTCGTCTCCACTTCGGCTGCAAACATCAATGACTGTGTTCTGTTGTTCTTGTTCGGTCAGGTGGTGATCAGTGGGAGAAGTCAGTGGAAGAGAGAAACCAAAGTCTGCACTTCAGTAAATTTAACCAAAGCATGCAAGAACCCGGAGGAACTCGGTACGTTAACACGCGACAGACTGACTGTTTGAACACGTGAATGCATGAAGATTCAACATGACTGATAAATACTGTTTATGGTGATTTACAGTGAATCTCAACACCTCAGAACTTTTTTATGTGATGAAATTTGTCCTGGTTGATGCTGGAAACGTTTAAAACCCACAACCTGTTTCTCAGATCAGATTTAACAGTTCTCTTCAGATGGGTATTTTTCCTGCTGGCCTCAAGACCGCCATGGTCGAACCTCTTCTGAAGTGAAACAATTTAGATGTTTCACTTCTTAATAATTACAGACCAGCGTCCAATCTGCCAGAACTTTACAAGTACAGTCATTTAGCTTTTATCCAAGGTGACTTACAAAGAAGGAGAGACTCAGTGTACAGGGTGACGAGGACATGTTAGTGCAGCAGTAAGTGCAGTGACAGTTGTAGAGAGGACAGATGTATCATGTCCAGGTGTTGGTAGTGTTGTAGAGGAGGTCCTCTCTGAAGAGCTGGAGGTCTTCAGGAGGTTTGTGAAGGTAGCGAGGGACGAGAAGATTTTGGATTGTCCTTAGCGAACAGGTGGCAGAGCCAGGTGTCGTTCACTGGAGGAGGTAACATATGTCTGTATGAGGACGTTCAAGAACCGGAGACTACTTTGTAGTCAGCGTTAGAGATTTGAATTTAATGTGGCTGCTAAAGGTAGACAGAGGAGCTCCATGATTGAAGAGCAGGCGAGCCGCCACGTTCTGGATCATCTGAAGATGGTTAGCATGTTGAGTTGGATAAGGCCTGATTCTTCTTACCAAGTGGCACAACTGGATACCGTGATCAGAGGTTATCTGGTGATCATGACTCCGAAGATTCTTGCTACCCTGGTCTTCTAATCAGTTACATGATTTTATGAACTCACAGATACAAAGAAAGTTCATTAGCTAATTGAAAATGGAGAATTCTCTTTGTTTCCTGCGTTAGCTGTTTCTGTTGACAGTGTATTGATCAGTGATCTGTCTCTGTCAGACTCAAAGATGGAGTGCCTGCAGCTGACGATGACGGAGGTCCTGAAGAGGCAGAACGGTAAAAGCAAGAAGGGCTACAACCAGGTGAGCTCCACGTCTGTCTCGGTGGTTTGTGGTTTCACGTTCTCACAAACAACTCTGCAGCACGTCTTCTATTTAAAGACGGAGAGACCTCAATACATTCTCTGCTCGTCTCGAAGACGCTGACAAGTTTTTCTCAGAAAGCCACAACACAGTCGAGGCTTGTGCAATATGCAAAGAGTCTGCACACAAACAAGATAAACTTATAAAATATGATATTATTGTTGCTTTGAAACATCAGGAGCGGATAGAAGTGAAACAACAACCTCTTAACGCTGTTTAGATCTGCAGCTTTGATTTGCATCGACCTGTTCAATGAACGGAAACACCTCAACAAGCTGCACTCATACGACAAAACTAGGACACACACAGGAATAAAAAAGGCTGTCTGTGTTTCTACATTTATTTATTTATTTATTTACTTATTTATTTACTTACATATATATGCTAATTAAGAGGGCAGCCCTAAATCAGTCTGAAGTAGGATTGGTTAGCTCGATTCATCTACACGACACAAGCTGGTCTGAATGGTCGAGCGTGTTTCTCTTGTTTCTCGTGGTCGGTGCTCATCTTTTACTTTCTGCTCTGGTCTTTGCTTTTGCAGCAGCTCAGTGTGACTGAGGTGAAGGTGGACAAGGTGCAAGTTAGCGGTGCTGGAAACACGACGTTCGCCGTTTGTCTGGACCAAGACGAGAAGAAAATACTGCAGAGTGTCACCAGGTGAGATCATTTGTCCAGTCCTCTGAATCTAAAGTCTTCAGCATGATCACAGATCACAACATTCAGAGTTGATTTCTCATCTCAGCAACAGATCAGTCATTTCTTCTTTCCTGCTTTTCAGATGTGACATCTCAGTGTGCTACAAACCCGACAGCTCCACCGACTGGAGGCTCAGGAAGTCCCGGACTTCAGCCCAGATCCAGCCTCTGAACCCGACCTTCTGCTCCCTCCTCTGCCTGCCCATAGTCACTTTCAGCGGGGCTCTTCCCTGAGAAGAACGGGCGGCGCTCGGCCCGGCTGGTTTGAAAAGGAAAGACTCTGTGAGCTTCATGTTAATGACACTGACTGACTGCGGCAGGAAAGTAAACAAGAGGAGGGGTCACGTGACGGCGGCCGCAAAGGACCGGCCTGTGATTGGTACAGGTGTCAAATCAATCATTAACTGTTGCTGAGGAAACTGTTTCAGGTTTCAATTCCTCTTTCGGCAGAGAAGTCACCCACATGAACGCTCAAATGCAACTCGGTCAAACAAGGTGAATCTACAGGTGAGGAGACACCTGAAGGGTCACGCTCAGCGCTGATGGTGGGACTCTCTCTTAGAATGGACACTATGGACACAACATGTAAATATTACGTTTGTAAAATATTGTGTTGCATGTTACAACTTGAACCAGCAGGGGGCTCTGTTCACCTGTACCTGAGCTCATGTGCAGACCAAAGAGAAGAAGAGAGTTTCATGGAGGACACACATGATGTAAAATATTTAAATTTGATGTCATGGTGCTAAATTGTGATCCACGCCTTCCTTTATATGTTAAAGTAACTGCACTTTGGATGAGGTACTTTAATGTTCAGATTAATGCTTCTCGTCTCTGATGGAAATGTTTCTGTTGTTTTATAACTGTAGCTGTCAGTCTTCATTAAAATATCTAATTTGTCTTCATCTTTGTTTTATGCACACACACACACACACACACACACACACACACACACACACACACACACACACACACAGCATGTATAGGTGTTTTATTTTTCTTCAACAGGACAATACTTTAACTTTCACCACATGTATGTGACAGAAATATGTGATAAACTTATAAAATATGATGAAACAGCAGCACCTGACATATCTACGGAGGCCCTGAGCGGTCATACATTCACACATTTTATTTATTTAATGTTTTATCTCGAGATAATGCCATAATCAGGACAGTGTAGCATATTAAATCATTGCACATGTAATAAATGAATAATCAGTTAATATACTGGACTGTCTGTTTTCTTCAGATCTACAGTACAAACCTGTCTAATATTACAGTAAAAGGATATCAGTACTGTTGATTTTAAGGCTGGTGTTTTATTCCAAATTCTACCATATAAAGAAATAAAATACATTTCAATCAAAAGAAACACTGTTTTGTCCTATAGTATAATGCCACATGAATGTCACATAAAATACAGGTTTGGCCATGAAATATAAAAATTACAAAAACAAACAAAACATAAATACGTAGAACTGTTTCTGTTCCAGTCACAGAATATCAGGACTGTTGATTTTATTCCATATTTTACCCTATAAATAAATACATCCACCTGTCTGTCTGTCTGTCTGCCTGTCTGTCTTTCTTACTGTCTGTCTGTCTGTCTGTCTATCTGCCTGTTTGTCTGTCTGTCTGTCTGTCTGTCTGTCTGTCTCTCTGTCTATCTGCCTGTTTGTCTTTCTTACTGTCTGCTGTATGTCTTACTGCCTGTCTGTCTTTCTTACTGTCTGTCGTTGCTGAACCTGTCTGCGTCGTAAACGTTAGTTTATTCGGATACCGACTCTGATTGGTTGACATGCAAGCACTTACTGACACGCCATTGGTCGTTCGCAGCGGAGGGGCGTGGTCAGAAGTATGTACTGGCTGTCAGTCAGTTAAGTGAACCTTAAGCGACAGAGCGGGAGACAGGCAGAGACAGAGCGGGGACAGAGCGGATAGCAGCGGGGACAGAGCGGGGACAGAGCGGATAGCAGCGGGGACAGAGCGGGGACAGAGCGGATAGCAGCGGGGACAGAGCGGCGTCTGCGGGCTGTTTGTTCCACTTCACCGCAGGTAAGACTAATTTAAGTTTGGAGCTCCGGTTCATCTTCACAGCACGAGCTGAAACAGCGCGAGACAGAAGACAAACATAAAATATAACAAATAAACTACAAAGTATGAGAAGTATACACACTGTATACCCGTGAACGTGTACACAGAGTATTGAAGTATATAAATCAGATGTACTGTTAAAATACATGAAACATTTAATTATCAACTTTAATTAAAGTCTGATGAAAAAAACGGTTAAACAACTTTATGAAGACTGAGCTAACAGCAGCTAACAAACTGAGCTAACAGCAGCTAACAAACTGAGCTAACAGCAGCTAACAAACTGAGCTAACAGCAGCTAACAAACTGAGCTAACAGCAGCTAACAAACTGAGCTAACAGCAGCTAACAAACTGAGCTAACTGCAGCCAACAAACTGAGCTAACATCAGCTAACAAACTGAGCTAACAGCAGCTATCAAACTGAGCTAACAGCAGCTAACAAACTGAGCTAACTGCAGCCAACAAACTGAGCTAACATCAGCTAACAAACTGAGCTAACAGCAGCTAACAAACTGAGCTAACAGCAGCTAACAAACTGAGCTAACAGCAGCTGACAAACTGAGCTAACAGCAGCTAACAAACTGAGCTAACAGCAGCTAACAAACTGAGCTAACAGCAGCTAACAAACTGAGCTAACTGCAGCCGACAAACTGAGCTAACAGCAGCTGACAAACTGAGCTAACAGCAGCTGACAAACTGAGCTAACAGCAGCTGACAAACTGAGCTAACAGCAGCTAACAGCAGCTAACAAACTGAGCTAACAGCAGTCAACAAACTGAGCTAACAGCAGCTAACAGTGGCTAATAAACTGAGCTAACAGCAGCTAACAGCAGTCAACAAACTGAGCTAACAGCAGTCAACAAACTGAGCTAACAGCAGCTAACAAACTGAGCTAACAGCAGCTTACAAACTGAGCTAACATCAGCTAACAAACTGAGCTAACAGCAGCTTACAAACTGAGCTAACATCAGCTAACAAACTGAGCTAACAGCAGCTTACAAACTGAGCTAACATCATCTAACAAACTGAGCTAACAGCTAACAAACTGAGCTAACAGCAGCTAAGAAATGTAGCTAGCATCAGCTAATCTCAGACCTCAAAGATGCTACATCTCTGGTGTGTGTCTGTGAAGTAAAGCCGACAACAGGAAATGCTACAAACTGCAGTTCCTCTTGTCGTCCACTTGAGGCTGGTTCCAGAAGTGAGTCAGTCTCCATAAGTCCCCATGTTCAAATGTCCAACTTCACAGCAGAAATAAACATGTTTACAGCCTGGTACAAAAAACAGTTTTGGTCTCTGTAGCTAATTTCCCCGTTCATGACAACTGTACTGAGGGTGAATTTATATACAACTCACCTGTTCAGGTTATATTAAGGCTTAAAGTTATGCAGGATTAAGAGCGTGGACGCTTTGATTGACAGGTGGGTGTGGTCACAGGTGTCTTTTTAGCCTGTGTGATGTCATGCATACACCTGTTTGCTCGTCTCTTATCATCTTCATGGTGTTCTGGTTTGTCTGTTATCGGTGTGGTATCGGTTCTGTCCCGTGCAGATAAGACGTCGGTTGCGGTTCACCGCGCCACGCTTACACGTGTGTTTTTGTGAATGGACTCCGGCGTGCCCTCTGACACGGAAACACGTGAGGAAGCCGTGTATTTCCCTCCCTCCTGAGATAATAACACGAGTCCGATCACGGAGCACGCTCTGATTGAAGCCGCGCTCTCTGTTGTGTCTGTTTGGACGCTGTTCTTCCTCCCGCTTTCCTTGTTTTGGATCCCGACTTCCTGGTACCGCTCTGGGGTCGGGTGGGTCCGGTCTCTGGGCGCTGTTAGATCCTCAGAGATGATCACCATTAAAACCAGCTCTGTAATCTCTAAATCAAACTGGGTGAGGCTGAGAAAACTGTGACAGAGGTTTAGACAATCAGTCTCACGCAGCAGGAAACAAACCCTTCTCATAATTCTGAGAGTAAATTTAGTCCGTGGCGCGTTATCGTGGCGTCTGCTGCGGTGGTGAGCTTATCATCAGGCCGTGTGATCGCGATCTTTAAGCGATCTGATAAAGCTGAAGCTTCAGAACATACGTAATATAACGTTTTATAATGTAGAGCAACTGTTACAACAGTTCAGCTGCACGAGAGACAACTCGTCCAGTTTATCTGTTTAAGTCGCGTCAACCCACCCACTCTTCGGTGAACTCTCCCCCAGAAAACAGCCTCTGTCTGGGCAGTGAGAGCCGGGTAAGTCCCTCTGTTGGTGGGTCAGCTTCCAGACGACTGTTTTTAGATTTACAGGGGAAACTGGGTGGAAACCTGCCAAAATAAAATCATAGATATCAACGTAATGATGAATATTTCTGTTTCTGGGTGTTGATGACAACTAAAACTATCTACAACACAAAGATCAGGACTTTATTTGACATGTTTTGTGGTTTGTTTGACAGCTAACGTCTTGAGTGTTGCTTCAGAGGTTCCTCAGTGTATCTGGTTCCTCTCTTCAGTGGTCCTTGTTGGTTCTTGTTCTGTACATATCGAGCCCTGCCGGGTCAGGGGTTCTGCTCTGTCTTCTGATCAGGACTTACTGGTTCTCCGTCGACTGAAAACTTTGAAGCCTTTTATTTCACCAAGCTCTCACCAACCACTAAAAGTCAGTCCCAGATTTACTCTTGTCCGGCGGCTTCTTGCTCGCTCACTCTCTCCTTTTCTCTTCTTAGCTTCCTCCGTCAGCGTCCTCTTCACTCTCTTCTCCTCTGCCATTATGTCCATAGAGGCTGCTGACTGCTGGGCCTGTAAACCTCTTCTTCTTCTTCTTCTTCTTCTTCTTCTTCTTCCCGGTGGTCCAAAACGCCATAAAATATGATCCAGTTTCACCAAAATCAGTGAAATATTTGGTGGTGTGTGACTTAGTGACGTAAAGCGTTATGTAACAGACGCAGAATTATTATTTATTATTATTTTAAGGTTGGTTGCTTTAAGTAACTAAGATCTGCAGATTTTTGCAGCGATAACGTGAAAGTTTTTGTGGACTAACGAAGAAATTAGCCTCGATCTTTTGATCAAAACCTGTTTATACTTAGCTTAACATGGGAACTTATGGAGACTGACTCACTGGAGCCAGCCTCAAGTG
Organism: Miichthys miiuy; assembly: GCA_036365135.1. NCBI lineage: Eukaryota > Metazoa > Chordata > Actinopteri > Sciaenidae > Miichthys > Miichthys miiuy. Next base: position 3,829,108 of record CM071602.1, on the reverse strand, counting down.
GACGTTAGAAGAACTGCAGTTTTTGGCGCTTCCCGTGTTGCTGGGTTGGTGTTTGATGTCGATCTCCTTGGTGTTTTGTTAAAATTAGATGTGTGGTGTGATGGATGGACGCGAGGCGTGACTCCGTCACCGTCATGTGACCTTTCCATACAAAGACCTTTCAGTCCTCCACAAAATGTCAGACACTTGATGTTTGGAGGCCTGTCCAGAGGCATGTTCCACTGAAATGAGGTTTGGACAGTCGGAAGTGTTCGTCTTTGGTTGGAATGCAGAAGTTTGAGCAGAGACGCTCAAGTTTGGTTAGTTTGTGGTTTCTCTTACCAACCAGACCAGAAACTCAGCTGAGATGTCTGTAATTTTGGAGAAGAGAGAACAGACCTGCGCTGCATCACTGACTTTAGGGACTCGTTGAGTAATTTCAGCTGCTGCAGGCGAAAAAAACGACTCAATAAACTCTTTTGTGGTTGTTTTCCTTCAGGACTCAAGACAGACTCCATGTCTGCAGACTGAGTGGAGTCACACGACCGGTTACAAGTTTATTGATACTCTTATCAATACCAGTCATAGTTTGGTGCAACGGTTTAAAGCAACGGTTGGCAGCGAGGAAGCTCATTCTTTGGGTCACTACCCAAAGAGGGAAGCTCGATTATTAGCTTCACTCGTCATCTGAAAGCTTTGTTCACATTCATCTCATCCTGACTCTGCAGTACTGTAAACATGACTCATCATTTTAAACGTCAGCTTTCCCAAAGCTTTTTAAAAACAGCTTTTTTTCCACATGCTGACACGCAGACAGCCGCAGACTCTGTAAGAGAGACGCCGCCCTCTGGTTTGTCCTGCGGCGACCATGAAAACAGGTGTTGGCACAGTCTTCATCGTGTCTGAGGCTGTTTCTTACTGCGTGGGTCTGTTTGTGTTGCTGTTGGTGTCTATGTGAGACGCTCAGTACATCCTGTGCTCGCAGTCGGATCACTTCACACTCGGTGACCTCATGGTGAAAGTTGACGGCCCCCGCAGAGGGCTGAATCCTCCGATTGGACCGGGCCGTCCACAGGAATCCTCACGTCTGGAAACAATGTTTGTTTTTCTGCTCGCGTCAGAATATTCTGAATATTTGTCTGAAGGTTTCTTGGAAACTAAAGCTGACACCTTCTTTTTTAGTTTGACTGAAAAATAATTCATTCACACACTCGTCTGCAGCTGTTTCCGTGGCAACAATGCAGTCTTTGTTGGATGTTTTTATCCTCCATAAGAAAGGATTAAGAAGTGTCCCATCATCCATAAATCATTTATTCCAAAACACTGATGGAAATATCTGCAGGATATCCTGTGAGGCTGTAACAGAGACGCTCTGTTATTCTGCAAAATTATTCTAATTATTACCTCCACCAGTGAGGTCACTGCAGGTCAAAGCACGTCGTCCAAGGCGTACATACATCGATGTGAACGCCGTGCCGTGACGACCCATCTAGTTTATGTTTAGTTTCACATGAAACAGGAAGTAGAGACTGTTTACTTCCTCATTGTGTTTCCTGTCAGAGAGGGTCGTGGATGTTAATTGTGGTTTGTTGTAGCCGATAGCAATGCATTGCAGCTAGCGCTGTGAGCTAGCATCAGCGTCTACCTTCCAGTGACCAAACAGAACCTCTGAACCAGCAGTGTCCAGTCTAACAGTGAGTACAGCAACAGAACCTCTGAACCAGCAGTGTCCAGTCTAACAGTGAACACAGCAACAGAACCTCTGAACCAGCAGTGTCCAGTCTAACAGTGAACACAGCAACAGAACCTCTGAACCAGCAGTGTCCAGTCTAACAGCGAATACAGCAACAGAACTTCTGAACCAGCAGTGTCCAGTCTAACAGCGAACACAGCAACAGAACCTCTGAACCAGCAGTGTCCAGTCTAACAGCGAACACAGCAACAGAACCTCTGAACCAGCAGTGTCCAGTCTAACAGCGAACACAGCAACAGAACCTCTGAACCAGCAGTGTCCAGTCTAACAGCGAACACAGCAACAGAACCTCTGAACCAGCAGTGTCCAGTCTAACAGCGAACACAGCAACAGAACCTCTGAACCAGCAGTGTCCAGTCTAACAGCGAACACAGCAACAGAACCTCTGAACCAGCAGTGTCCAGTCTAACAGTGAGTACAGCAACAGAACCTCTGAACCAGCAGTGTCCAGTCTAACAGCGAACACAGCAACAGAACCTCTGAACCAGCAGTGTCCAGTCTAACAGTGAACACAGCAACAGAACCTCTGAACCAGCAGTGTCCAGTCTAACAGTGAATACAGCAACAGAACTTCTGAACCAGCAGTGTCCAGTCTAACAGCGAATACAGCAACAGAACCTCTGAACCAGCAGTGTCCAGTCTAACAGCGAATACAGCAACAGAACCTCTGAACCAGCAGTGTCCAGTCTAACAGCGAACACAGCAACAGAACCTCTGAACCAGCAGTGTCCAGTCTAACAGTGAACACAGCAACAGAACCTCTGAACCAGCAGTGTCCAGTCTAACAGCGAATACAGCAACAGAACCTCTGAACCAGCAGTGTCCAGTCTAACAGCGAACACAGCAACAGAACCTCTGAACCAGCAGTGTCCAGTCTAACAGTGAACACAGCAACAGAACCTCTGAACCAGCAGTGTCCAGTCTAACAGCGAACACAGCAACAGAACCTCTGAACCAGCAGTGTCCAGTCTAACAGTGAATACAGCAACAGAACCTCTGAACCAGCAGTGTCCAGTCTAACAGTGAACACAGCAACAGAACCTCTGAACCAGCAGTGTCCAGTCTAACAGTGAACACAGCAGCCTACCGAGGTGGTTTTCTTGCCGGGTTTGGCTCCTGGCATCCCGGGCTGAGTCAGTTCAGTTAGCTACACGGCTGACCGAGCTAACCACAGTTAGCGCTTCACTACTTATCAATCTTTACATCTAGTAATGGTAGCTAATGTTAGCAGTGAGCGAACATGGAGGAAAAAACTAATTAAGTTCATAACATTAGCTAATGTTAGCTTTACATCCACGCTAACTAAAATAGCTAATGTTAGCAGGTAGCTACATTAGACTTTTCCCAAAACTAGCGAGGTCCATAACATTAACTTATGATAGCAGTTAGCTACATTAGCACTAGCTACAAACCAACTGGATCCTCAGTGTTAGCTGTGTTAGCTTTGTTATATTAGCTTCAGCTCTACTGCTACTTATCCATGTTTCCATCATAAAGTCTGTAAATCACCTCGGTACTGTAACGTTATTCCCTGTTGGTCTCAGAGGCTGTGCTCCAACCCGGTCCGGCCCATTAGTTAATTAGCGGTTAGCTACTTTAGCAAGTGGTTATGCTAAAGCTGTGTGTCCATCATAAAGTGTGTAAATCACAGAGAGTTGAAGCTGTCGGAGGACATCAGAGGTGAAAAGCAGTAAATATATTGTGTCTAAAATCTGATCCAGTCTGAATAAAGTTCTGTGGTTCTGGTTCTGTACAGTGCACAGTGAGGCCCGGACAGAGATGACTGTAGCAGCCCTCACAGTCACTCACAGACCGGATCAAACAGGAAGCACTCCGCTCCGGCGGCGTCAGAAGAGAGAAAGCGTTTGATTGGATGTTAAAATTAGTACACGCCCCCCGAGTGCAGGATGACATCATCAACAAGTTTTTATGGTTTATCAGACAAACTCTAAAATACCATGAAGAACACCTGAAGACACTGAAGACACTTTGTGTCAGTGCTGGACAGACAGAGGACAGAGGACAGACTGTCCCCTCCTCACCTGACCCCTGATGGACCACACACACTGTCGGGAAACCCCTTCGTATCTCAACCTCTTCCTCTCTGTCTTCCTCTTTCCTGATGGATTTAACACACCGTCCATAACGCCATAAACCACCTCCACCCTCTACCCCCACCCTCCCGGCCTGTGATTGGACGTTATATATATCTACAGCGGCTCCTCCCATCAGCTGATTCATCTGTTTTGTTTTTGTGTTTTTACATGTTTTTTTGGCATTATTGTGAACGATGTTGTTGCAGTGTGTGTGAGGAGGAAATAATCACACACACACACACACACACACCAGTCCAGGAGGACTTCCTCACATTGTCATCATGTTGATGCAGGAAATCACTTTGATTGATTTCCTCCCTGTTCGTCGATGATGATGTCAGAATGTTTTGATTCGTTCTACAGGTCTGACAAAATGTATTTAAAATATATTGAAACAAAGTCCACCCACACTGTCGCACCGTTATGAAATATCAAAACATAAGCTCAGCCTCTCGTAGCGTAACGTGTTTTTAACATAAATAAATCAAACATGTTCAGATCTTTACAGAACAACACAGTGTAAAGTTTATTAAAGTTTGTGTCACAGCTGCACTAATTAACAGCATTAATTGTGTTGCTGTAATGGTTCTTAACCAAAATGATATTTATTTATAATGCTAAAATATAATTATTATTATTTTCAAATGTACTGTTTTACACTTAATATTAAAGCATCATAATTATTTACAGAAGAATTAGTTTTAATGGTTGAATTTCATTTTTCAAGTCAAGTCAACTTTATTATTAACACTGCCACGCGTACGTTAACGCGTCCGTCATATCGCTGCTGCAAACAGCCAAAAACATGAAATATAAAATATATACACGTTTAAAAAGATCTAAAAACATACGGCAAATATAAAATATAAAAAGATATAAACAGCGACCGTATGCTTTTCTCCCGATTTGATTCTTTTACGTTTTTTTTGGTGCTGATTCGATTTAAATAAATTTAAATTAAATTTTTGTTTTTTTAACACCAAACCATGTGAAAGAGTTGAATGATGATGATGATGATGTCTACAGGCTGTATCAGGAGCCAGAGTTCCCAAAAAAATGCACATCACGAGTCACTTTAAGATTTATTTAGCAGCAGTATATTTGAAGCATTTTAACTGCTACATTTGAACTTAAACTCTCTTTTCAAAGCCTGGACTGCATATAAAAGAAGGAAACAAATGTACAAAATAAAAGAAGGAAACAAATGTACAAAATAAAAGAAGGAAACAAATGTACAATATAAAAAAATATTTCTCTCAAGTATTTATTTAGCTGTTCTGCTCAGTCAGTGGATGTACGATGCTGCTTTCAGTGTCTGCTGGCTTGCTGCTGCAGATCGTTTGGCTGCATTTACCTCAGGGTGGTGTCTTA
>CM071602.1:3726409-3818909 GCA_036365135.1 Miichthys miiuy | reverse complement strand
TCTGTGCAGGCTGAACGTTGGGACTCTCGTAAATGCATCATCCCTCTGCTCCACACACTCATGTACGCCATCATTCAGGTACAGAGCGCCGCCTCACGCTTCATTTTACAGGATTCACTGAACACACATGTAGGAGCAGGACACGTAACATGAATCTCCACATGCAGCAGACTGACATGTCTCTGCAGCATGTTCGTTATCTGTAATTAGAGTTTCAGCCTCAAACAAACACGAGTTTGGAAGAGGAAGAGTTTGATTTTATTCCAGGAACAAACAAACAAACTGCATGTGATTTTTCCTCAATACTCACTGTGTGTGTGTGTGTGTGTGTGTGTGTGTGTGTTGTTGATATTCCAGACAGCCTACATTCCAGATGAGCTGTACAAACGGGTTTACGACTTCTGCAAGAGGCTCCTGACCTACCCTCATCCTTACTGCACCGTCGGCCTCAGCTACACGAGACAGATGAAGACTGAACGCTCCGTTCCCGGTATGACTCGACACACAATCTGATGATGATGATGACCATGATGATTCAAATTTAAATTTCAAATCAAATCAAATTTTATTTGTATAGCCCAAAGTCACAAAGGACATTTTCCTCTGAGGGCTTTACAATCTGTACAGGGAGTGACACCCTCCGTCCTTAGACCTTCGGTTCGAGTGAGGAAAAACTTGCCCACAAAAAACCCTTTTAACAGGGAAAAAAGGTGGAAGAAACCTCAGGAAGAGCCACAGAGGAGGGATCCCTCTCCCAGGACGGACAGACGTGCAATAGATGTCACGTGTACAGAACAAATCAACACAAACATATTGTACAATTACAATGAATGATAAAATGACAATGATTATGTTTGGTCTCTGGCCTGTCATCATGACGTCATGTCATGACAAACACCAATCACTCAGACCGCTTGAGCAAAACATGAATTATCCATTACTCACATGTTGACGCAAAGAAGACGACGAGTGGAGGACAAACCAGAGATCATCAATCAGATCATTACAGCCGAACATCAACCAGGTCACCAACAGCAGACACAGCAGCAGCTAATATTACTGACTAGTCCAACAGCAGTCAGCCCTTCTTCTTCGGTAGTCCAAAACTCCTGTGGTACAAACACTAACACTCCCCCAGTGCTCTGAGCTCACAGTCAAGGCTAACAGACTGAGCTAACATGAGCTAACAGCAGCTACAGCTGTCAGCAGTTTACTTCACTGTCCATCATAAACTCTGTAAATCACAGAGAGTTGAGGCGGAGCAGCCGGAGGACATCAGAGGGAAAACCAGAAAACATTTTCTCCATAAAATATGATCCAGTTTCACCAAAATCAGTGAAATAGTTGGTGGTGTGTGACTTAGTGCCGTAAAGCGTTACGTACTTCTCCCGACCCGGAGCCCAAAGTTACATAGTGTGAGAACGAATGACAGAGACAACGGTGATGATTTGAATTCACGTTTGTTCCACAGGTCTGATGTACCAGAGGATGCTAACAGCAGAGCAGAGGATAAAGAATGAGCACTATCCCTTTCAGGAGAGGTGAGTCATCAATAAATCCTTTATTAATCATTGATTTTTGTTCTGCTGCATGTCGTCAAACTTGTTTCCCTGTCCGTCCCTGCAGGGTGTTTGTTCTGGCTGACCCGGACGTCTTCTCTGGTTCTTTGGGCCAGGTCCTGCTGGGCGACATCGAGGCGTCGGGTGCTTCAGGCACATCCCTCGGTCCTCTCGATCACATGCGCTGTGTGGTCCAACACTCCCTTCAGGCTGCTTTAGGAGCTGAGCGCTGCCACGCACAGAGACTGGCTCAGGCGCTGAAGGTTGGTGTGGCCGTGCGGCTTTCAGCTCTCTCGCTGTGTTTTGTGGTCGTCGCAGTAAATAAGCATCTCGAGCTGCTTTATCTGTTCACTGAGTCAGCCGACCGCACGATTGGTCGGCCTGTTTCACTCTCACTGATGAACTGCACTCACATGGCTCAGTACATTTTCTCTACAGCCGATAAAGGTGCAGTTTAATGTGTATGGATGCTGCTGCAGATCGGCCTGATGCTCTGTCCTCCACGTTAAGACTGAAGACACCTGACTGGACAAAACACAGCACAGTCTGAGCTGTCTTAGTTCTTAGTTCACTCTCTCTGGTCACGGCATGTGGAGCCCATTCATAGCACGGCTAGATGAAGTGACGGGTCGTCTGTGGTTTCTGTTCACTTTCTCTCTGCTGCATTAAAAATAGTGTCTGTCTGTTCGTACATGCCGCGTGAAACATCCTGAATGAAGGCTTGATGTCTGTGAGCTGCGTGCTGGCAGCCATCTTAAAGTAACACCTCGACAGGACACACACACACTGACCTCTCACCTGTTTGCTATTAATACGTGTGTTTACCTTCCCGTGTTCACCCGCGTGTGTTTGTGTGTTTCCGGGACAGGACGTGGGTCAAGACGTGGAGACGTACTTTCAGGAAGTGTTGGCGACTCTGGAGCAGATCGCGGAGGATGGCGGCAGAGGGGAGGGAGGGGCGCTGAGGAGCCGCCTCCAGCAGATATACAGCGAGATCGTCGGAGACGCAGACGCCGGTAAGACACGGAGACGAGACGGAGACGAGACGTGATGGATGCAGTCTTAATATTAAAGCATCACGTGACCTCGTCTCCACGGAGCTGCTTCCTTTCGAGTCAGTTAGCTGTATTTTTATCATTTTCCGGATGTCCGTTTCTGTGACATCCACTCGTGTCCAGCCCGTTATCATGTCAGCGACCCGTCCGATGAACCTGTTCCTTCCTCGCTCCAGCTGGGAGCTGCAGGGCGGCGTCAGCAGACAGGAAGCTGTGTGGATGTTTTGTTTTGACTCTTATTGTGACAGTTTTTGGTTTCTTCCTCTCTCTCTTCCTTCATGTGTTTATGTGTGTGTGTGTGTGTGTGTGTGTGTGTGTGTATTGCAGAGCCATTGTCCAGTAGTCCACTGTGCGACTGTCCTCTTCCTAACCCAGAGATGAGCTTCCACCTGTGGACGGAGGACCTGGATATCTGTGAGTGGATGTGGACACTGTGGGTGGTCAACAGGAAGTTAAAAACCAATACACAACCATCAATCAAACCAATAACTAACATTCAGACAACCTTATCATACCTAACAGTTAGCTAGTGTTCCTGTAGCATTGACAGAACGTTCCAAAACAAACATATCATCAGTCTGAAGTAAACTAAAGCTCCCTGCGCTGTCCCTTTAAGAAAAATGACACCTGAACAATTCATGACGTGTCGTAACAACACGAGATAAAGGACGTCACATGACCACAGTCTGCAGCTGCAGCTGGCCTGTGCTAACATTAGCTCCTGTTAACTCCCATTGGGTACCATTAGCGCTGTTAGCTGGCTCCTGTTAGCCTCTGTTAGCTCCTGTTAGCTCCTGTTAGCCTTTAGACTTGAACACTGAACGCAGGATCTGCTTCTTCTCTTTACTTTAACATTAACCTTAGCTCCTGTTAGCTAGCTCATGTTAGCTTCAATTAGCTCCCTTTAGCTAGCTTCTTTTAACTAGCTCCCATTAGCTCTGTAGACTCGCAATCTGCTGCTTGTCTTTACAGTTACAGTAATATAAGCTCATGTTAGCTTCCATTAGCTCCCTTTAGCTAGCTTCCGTTAGCTAGCTCCCTTTAGCGCCTGTTAGCCTCTGTTAGCTCCTGTTAACCTCTGTTAGCCTGTTAGCCTTCAGACTTGAACAATGGTCACCTGATCTGCTGCTTCTCTTTACGTGAACAGTGATGCTAGCTGCCATTAGCTATCTCATGCTCAGATACACGCTGTCTTAAACACACACTCTAAACACGTTAATTCACCATCTGTCACGTGTGTGTGTGTGTGTGTGTGTGTGTGTGTGTTTCATGTACGATACATTTTGGGCCAGCGGCCTTTAAACAGCTGATGATGACACCTCGCTCTCAGTCTCAGAGACTCGTCTGACTCGCTGAAACGAATCGATTCAAAGTGAACAGAGTTGAAGTGAATCAGTGAAACTGTGACAGAGTACACGTACAGTACGGCTTTTCTGTTCTCAGCACAGTGAAGGTGTTACGCAGCTTCATGTGACCTTTAAACGAAGAGGTCTGTCCTGTCCTGCTTTACATTTTAATTAAGATTAATGAAGCGCTGTGTACTGTACGCAGAGCTGCATTAACGAGCATTAAATGCTGAAGCATCACAAGGCGAAGCTGACAAATGTATGCGCTGAATAGATTATTCATTTCATAACAACAGTTTACTTCTTTCTTACATACCTCGGGATTTAGTGACATGGTACATACGTAATCCAGATTATCCCATAGGTTCACATGTTTTCAGGATGAAACAAACTGAAGACTTTGAGCATCGATGAGATCTTTTCTTTTCTCCTGTTGAGATGACCTGATTTCAAAATTTGGGATTTTCCCATGTCTAACTAGTCCAACCACTTGGACTTGGACTAGTGTCAAGCTAGCTTCAGTTGACCAACAAACTGAGCTAACATTAGTTAACAGCAGCTAACAAACTGAGCTAACATTAGCTAACAGCAGCTAACAAACAAATTAGACAAGGTGTACTGTCGTCCAGCAGCTTGCCCTGTGGATGAGCTGTAGGTCTGTGGATGAGCTGTAGGTCTGTGGATGAGCTGTAGGTCTGTGGATGAGCTGTAGGTCTGTGGATGAGCTGTAGGTCTGTGGATGAGCTGTAGGTCTGTGGATGAGCTGTAGGTCTGTGCACTTAGTCTGTAGTCTGTCTATGATGCTGTTGCTCATGTTGCTGCCTCGCCGCCCTCTGAATCTCATGTCGACAGGGCGCGAGCTGGCCAAGTGGCTTCGATCCAGCTCCGTGACGGAGCAGTTCTCCCTCAGCCAGGAGCAGGAGGACTTCGAGCTGGGTGAGTCGCCCGGCGACCTGACGCCATCCGACATGGCTCGCTTCTCCGTCATGTCCAATGACAGTGGCATTGAAAGAGACCTGCCCCCCAGTGCTGATCTGTCCTCACTGTCATCTCTGGACTCTGCCAGCATCAGTGCATCATGGGAACAAAGCAAAAGGTAAAGTTTTACATAATGAATGAATGAATTAAGTTAATTAATTCATTCATTAATTAATTTCATTAATTGATAACGTGAGGAAACCTCACCAGGAACCTGGTTTGTTTACCTCAGTGGTAAATATTCACCCTTAATCTGACTTCCCACGCGAGTATTCCAGGTCATCATTCTTCGAGAAGAGTTTAGTCTGGGGCAGCTCTGGGTCTTTGCGTGGATGTAACCTCCTCCTTCTCCTCCTCCTCTTTCCTCAGTGAGCCGGATCCACTGAAGCTGTCCCGACGTGGAGGCATCAAGATGAAGCCGTCCGTGAAGGACAGCATGGTGCTGATGCAGGACACGATGGAGGACCATGCGAGCCTCGTGGGAGGAGGAGGAGGGGGAGATGGAAATGGAAATGGAGGATGGGGAAGAGGAAGAGGGGCGACTCTGCAGAGGCGTGCAGGAAACAGCACCATGCAGAACCCCTTCCCCAAACAGCAGAGACACTTTACTGCCAGGATAGTGGCCATGGGGGACGACCAGGTACTGGGCCGCCTGGCCAAGGCCTACTACTTCTTCAGGTGAGCTCCACATTACAATAAAGGACTATAAAACTGTGTAAATAAATGTAGAGTGTGTCTGACATACATTATTATTGACACTGCAGTAGCACAGAGACTTCAATAAAGTTAGTCAAAGGCAGGCTTGAGGTTGCCAAGCAACCAGGGTCAGCTGCAGGTCAGAGCAATTAACTGCAGCTGTGCTCTGTCTGTGTGTGAGTGACTGCTGAGAGACACAGAAAATCTCTAAATGAACCCCTCCAACTAGTGGACACTAATGCCAAGCGGTAGGTCGTATCAAAAGCCCAAATGACCGTGAGCATCCTCATCTTGTCGACCATGTGAATGCCGAATTTCAGTGTCTAAAGTTAAAAAATGTGACCTGGGGAGAGAGAGAAAGAACAGGTGCCCCGTGCTCCTTTGGGAAATTTCTCCTCTCCAGTTTACATGGGAGTAGATGGGGCTGTCGGTGGGTGATCCTGGCGCATCAGTGCGTCTCCCGCCAAAACTATAAGTCTGACAGCTTCAGCAGTGATATCGCTGCGTAGCCCACGAATTTTCCTACGTTTCTGTGTAGAAATTATTTCTGTAGAGTGACATTTGTCCCAGCCGAGCTGGAAATGGTGTGCCTTTTTTGTGTGTGCGATTAAAACTGAGGGAGGAGTAGCACACTGAGATTCCTGGAATATGTCAGAATAATCAGTATGGGGACAGAGAATGGTGGCGTTGCAGTCGTCGGTCATGTAGACGTCATCATCAGTGTGTCACTGTGAGGCGTTGAGCGCCAACAATAGTCTGATGAGCGTTAAACTGTTGAATCTAGACTTCTCTTTCAAATGTCAAATACTGAAACTTAAAACCTTTTTCCGTTGTGTGATTTTCAAACTGCTCAGTCAGGCGTGTGAACTGACTTTGTGTTTCTCACAAATCTCTGGTTCGTCTTTGCAGGAAAAGGGAAGCACGGAGGCTTTTCCTTACAATAAAAGTCAACCTCCAGTTTTACTACATCCCTGTTTGCAGGGCGACAGCTCCCACCTCGTCTGTCAAGGTAGGCCAACTTCCTCCTGGCAACATGCCACAACTGGCCTGTTGTCTTGAGAGTCACCTCTAAAAACAACTTCAGACATCACTGAAGATCAAATTCTAAGTAACAATGACGAGATTCAGTCCGTCTTATCGCCACCAAACACTTCTCTCTGTCATGACTGAACATGAACAGACTGAATATAAAACGAGGTGCTCGTCGTGTTTCTTGGTAAATTTGTTTCTCTTTCGTGTTCCCTTTTTCTAGGAAAACTTCCATCAGTCCAAGGGGAATCCCTGCGCTCTCGGTTCCTACTTGAGCATGGTGGACCCGTGGTACAACTCCAACATCAGGAGTTTAGGCTGCATGATCCCCAAACTGGCTGAAATGGTACGATGATACTTTTTGTCTTCGTGATTTTACAGACACTACTGGAGTGTCAGCACCTCATAGTGTGACATTTAAGTCGCCGTGGCGACTGTTCTCTGCTGACAGTCGAAACAGGAAGTTGCATAACATCTTTTGCTGCGAAGAAAATAAATATGTTGATTTCACTGAAACCACAGCAACAGTGAGCTGCCGTGAAAGATGTGTTGATGGCATGCCTGAAGCCTCAAACAGGAAACAATTCAAACAAATGAAGCTCGATGTAATGACACGATGAACGAGTGAAGAGTCACTGAAACGATTTTATTTCCTTTAAATATTCAACAAGATTGAAGAAAGATCCTGTGTAAATTAAGAGGGTAATCCCATTGTGGTAAAAATAGTCTGTACTCGAGTATTTGTTCTGATTACATTACTTTTATTTCACCAAGCTCTCACAACCACTAAAAGTCAGTCCCAGATTTACTTCCTCGTCAACGTCCTCTTTGCCTTTTTGTTTCCTGTAGCAGCAGACCAATCCGGGGAGGCCCAAAGACCCCTTCGTGTCTGATGTCATCTCCTACTACGTTCGCACCGGCCAGCAGCCGGTCTACTTCACCATCTTCTTTGTTAAGGTAGTATGATATGTTCATGTGGTAGCAGGTGTCTGCTGCTGGGGAGCTTCTCACTTCATGATTTTAATATTTCATCCATCAGATCATTTTCACCAGCGCCACGAAGGATCCTGTGGAGGACGTGTTCCTCACCCATCTAGAAATCGACTTTCCTGAGTTCAGACAGATCTCAGCGTCAGTCCGAGGTGAGTCTGTGTGCATGTGCATCATTTTCCATCATGTTTCTTTAATAGTATGTAACATCATGCCTGTTTCTCATTCAGACAAGCAAAGGAAGAGCTCAGCGGAGGTGTGTGGAGCCGTCATCTCCATGATTTACAGAAAGGTAAGTTACTTTTCCAGCTGCAGCCAAATGAATTTACCATCGAAGAGTTGCTGAGAAATTTTCGTTTCAGGTGACGTTAAGCGGCCGAGACGTCGACAAAGGAATCTCAGTGAGGACGTCAGGTGCTCAGATCAACGCTATTCCCTCGAATCAAGCAGAAGGTAAAAACCACAATGATGAAACACTGATGGCAACAAAAAGAAACCTCAAACCTCAGGATTAGGTCATCTCTACCCGTCACAACAGACAAACACAAAGTGAATCATCTGGAGATACAAAGAAAATGAAGCTTCCTCATATCAGAGTTCATATTTTCAGTCAAAAGTTTGAATCGTTTTCTTCCTCTGTCTCTCAGATCTGAACTGTTTGACGCTCACGCTGAACGAATCTCCAACAAAAACTAAAAACAACACCGTGGTGAGTCTTTCAGCCGTGAATGATGCGACTCGTGGGACGTAAACTTTTTATACAACAACAATGAAAGCTTTTATCGTTTTTTTTTTTTTTTTCAAATTCTCAGGATTCAAAGATTCGGACCAGCAGCGTGAAGATTCGCACTCTGGAGAGTCGATCGTTCGTCGTTACGCTGGACAGAGATTGTCGCAGGACGTTCAGAGACGTGCAGAGGTGAGACAGTTTGATTTGAGTCTCTAAATTTAAAACAAATACATACAAATATATATTAAAGTTTCTGTTCAACCCGAGCTGACTTCATCTCTGCGCTTTGTGTCGCAGCATCGAGATCTCGCCCTGTGTCGATCCCGGATACTGCGTCCAGAAGACCATGAGGTCCAAACTCAAGCTGGGAGAGGACAAAGACGCCGGACTGAGCAAATACATGAGCAAAGGACTTCCTCTGCCCATCAACACATTCGCCGGCATCATCACCTGACACGACAGAGTTTCCCCGACATCCACGCTGAAGTCCAGATTGACGTCTTCATGTCCCTGTACACAAAGACAAAGAACATTCATGATGTGCAGCGATTCGTCCTCAAGAACACTTCATGAAGGTCACAGTCAGAGAGATCACTGAACTGTTTGTTGACATCATCACTATGATTGGATGTAAAGCTTCAAATGTAACCAATCACTGGACTCCTTTCTGATTTAAATGTTTTGTTCCTGTTAACGTCCGTCAGCTCTCCCCGTCACACTAAGAAGAAGAAGAAGAAGCTCGCTTCAGGTGACGATCATGTGACAGGAAATCTGGAAAGTTTTATTGAGTCAGTTTTTCTGCTTCATAGACACACTACCTTTTCCTGCCTCCTCCACACACACACACACACACACACACACACACACACACACCTGGCCTGTTGGAACATGCAGATTGTCGACAAACTGGTACGATGGTGTCGACTTTGTCTACACGTGTCGTGATCGTGACACTGAGTTACAGAGAGATGTTCAAGACCAAACAACACTTAAGGTCTTAAGGTAACAGTAAAGGTCAGCAGGAAGTGAAAGTGACATACTGTGTGTGTGTGTGTGTGTGTGTGTGTGTCCTGGCTGGGTAACAGTCATGAGTTTGATTCATGATAAATTTTGCACATTACTTTCTCTGTCCTGTCCTGAACACGTCGTAATAATAGAAACCATCACGTCGTTCTGTCAATAAATAAATGATTTTTATTTTTTTGTAAAAACTTTGTTTGTGTTTTTTTTAAATGTTTTTAATCTGATTTAATCTGATGAATCTGATTCACACTGCAGATGTTCAGAGGCAGCAGAGAGGTGACGGGGTCGTTCCATCAGTCTGTTCGGTTCATGAAGGTTCCTCAAAGTGTTAACGTGTCCGTCATGATGAGAGCTGTCTGAATCCTCAGACTGTGAAGGAAAGGAGCTTCAATGCTTCCTTTATTATCTCCTTTAGCATAGGATACACCGGAGCATCCTTTAGGAAAGGAAAGGAGGTGATGCTGTCATGTCCAAACTGTTTGGAACTGTGCCATCCAGCGTCCTGCAGATCATCATGAAGTTCCCGTTGCTGATTCATCATATATCTTTGCCATAACTTGCTAATATGTTTCTCTATGAGTGGACAGGAGGGTGAGCGCCCATACCAGCTAACAAACACTTCATCTGCCTTCTGTGACAGGTGGACAATATTCATTATTATTTGAACTCTGACGTTGATGATGACGTCACATTTTTCACCGGGTTGTCCACGTTTATATTTCCTGCATGAAACAACACGGTCAGAGCGCGCGGGGAGTATCTAGGAAGGATCTCAGATGAGCGTTTTGTAGTCCATCTTCTGGACTTTGTAGTTTTACCACAGATCACGTCAGTAACATTCACCGTCGCTTCATGACGTAGTCTAGTGTAAGAGCAGTCGTCTTCTCCTAACTCCTTATCACCTCTCCTCACATGTTTCCTTATGACCTTGTGATGTTGTCCATCGAGGTCAAGGAAAAGTGGTTAGGAAAGGTGGTTAGGAAAGGACTTAGGAGCTTTAGGAGCTTAACTTTTTGACTATTCGATCGTACCTTATGTTTCTGTCTGAGTGGACAGGAGGGTGAGCGACCATTCTCACTGCCTCGTGTAATTAGTTTAATTTTTATTCAGAGATTAAAGAAACTGACGAGTCCTTCATCAGGAGGACAGATGTTCAATGAACAGAGCTGATGTCCATTTATGGAGTGTTTCGTGAAGTTCATCCAGCAGATGACGCTGTTTCCTCACTAACCTTCCTGATCATTGGTTGGCTGACACACACACACACACACACACACACCCTGCTCTCATCGCTGAGGACCGGATCATCTCTGCAGGCTGATTTCTGATGATGCCTCAGTGAAACACAGACTGACACTGTGAGAGCCTCCTCTGTAAACCTCTGCATCTGGAAGGAGGAGAAGGAGAAGAGGAGCTACAGTGATGGAGAAGAAGCGAGCGTCTCCTCCTCGTCAGTATGGTTCACTGGAGCGCACCGAGCAGACCCGAGACCTCCACAGAGCAGGTTACTGATGTTCTTCAGTGTCTACAGACGATCTGATTTTGTTCTTATCTAATCTGAGATAATCTGTCATGTTCCTGTCAGACAGCTTCTGATTTGATTTGATATTCAGGTCTGATCAAATCAAATCAAATCAGTGTGTTTCTATTTACAGCACAGACAGCAGCTCTGTAAATGTCAAGAATCCACAGGTATGTGTGTGTGTGTGTGTGTGTGTGTGTGTGTGTGCGCGTGCGCGCAACAGAACAGTGAGAGGTCAAATACTGATGAACAGTGACCCACATGGGACATACTGACTTGTTACAGTGTTCAATTAGAAGCAGTTAATGCTGACGTGTTACGGTGTTACGTGACATGTTGAAGTGTTATGTGACATGTTGATGTGTTACGGTGTTATGTGACATGTTGACGTGTTACGGTGTTATGTGACATGTTGACGTGTTACGGTGTTACGGAGATGTGCTGACATGTTACGTGACATGTTGATGTGTTACGGTGTTACGGAGATGTGCTGACGTGTTACAGTGTTATATGACACACTGACGTGTTACAGTGTTACGTGACATGTTGACGTGTTACGTGACATGTTGACGTGTTACAGTGTTACGTGACGTGTTGACGTGTTACGGTGTTATGTGACATGTTGATGTGTTACGGTGTTATGTGACATGTTGACGTGTTACGGTGTTACGGAGATGTGCTGACGTGTTACAGTGTTATATGACACACTGATGTGTTACAGTGTTACGTGACATGTTGACGTGTTACGGTGTTACGTGACATGTTGACGTGTTACGGTGTTCCGTAACACATCAACATGTCATATAACACCGTAACACGTCAACATGTCACATAACACCGTAACACGTCAACATGTCACATAACACCGTAACACGTTAACATGTCACATAACACCGTAACACATCAACATGTCACGTAACACCGTAACATGTCAGCACGTCACGTAACACCATAACACGTCAGCACGTCACGTAACATGTCAGCACGTCACGTAACACCGTAACACGTCAACATGTCACGTAACATGTCAGCACGTCACGTAACACCGTAACACGTCAGCACGTCACGTAACACCATAACACGTCAACATGTCACGTAACATGTCAGCACGTCACGTAACACCGTAACACGTCAACATGTCACGTAACACGTCAACATGTCACGTAACACTGTAACACGTCAGTGTGTCATATAACACTGTAACACGTCAGCACATCTCCGTAACACGTCAACATGTCACGTAACACGTCAGTGTGTCACGTAACACCGTAACACATCAACATGTTGACGTGTTACGGTGTTATGTGACATGTTGACGTGTTACGGTGTTATGTGACATGTTGACGTGTTACGGTGTTACGTGACATGTTGACGTGTTCCGGTGTTACGTGACATGCTGACTTGTTACGGTGTTACGTGACATGTTGATGTGTTACGGTGTTACGTGACGTGCTGACATGTTACGGTGTTACGTGACATGTTGACATGTTACGTGACATGCTGACGTGTTACGGTGTTACGTGACATGTTGATGTGTTACGGTGTTACGTGACATGTTGACATGTTACGTGACACGCTGATGTGTTACGGTGTTACGTAACATGCTGACTTGTTACGGTGTTACGTGACATGTTGACGTGTTACGGTGCTATGTGACACACTGACGTGTTACGGTGTTATATGACATGTTGATGTGTTACGTGACATGTTGACATGTTACGGTGTTACGTGACATGTTGACGTGTTACGGTGTTACGTGACATGCTGACTTGTTACGTGATATGTTGACGTGTTACAGTGTTATGTGACACACTGACGTGTTACGGTGTTATGTGACACACTGACGTGTTACGGTGTTACGTGACATGCTGACTTGTTACGTGACATGTTTGACGTGTTACAGTGTTATGTGACACACTGACGTGTTACGGTGTTACGTGACATGCTGACTTGTTACGGTGTTACGTGACATGTTGACGTGTTACAGTGTTATGTGACACACTGACATGTTACGGTGTTATGTGACACACTGACGTGTTACGGTGTTACGTGACATGCTGACTTGTTACGTGACATGTTGACGTGTTACAGTGTTATGTGACACACTGACGTGTTACAGTGTTACGTGACATGCTGACTTGTTACGGTGTTACGTGACATGTTGACGTGTTACGGTGTTACGTGACATGTTGACGTGTTACGGTGTTATATGACATGTTGATGTGTTACGTGACATGTTGACGTGTTACGGTGTTACGTAACATGCTGACTTGTTACGGTGTTACGTGACATGTTGACATGTTACGGTGTTACGTGACATGTTGACGTGTTACGTGACATGTTGACGTGTTACAGTGTTATGTGACATGCTAACGTGTTACGGTGTTACGTGACATGTTGACGTGTTACGGTGTTATGTGACACGCTGATGTGTTACAGTGTTATGTGACACTGACGTGTTATGGTGTTACGTGACATGCTGACACATAATATGTTAAAATGTTTTCACCATTAAAGTCAGTGTTACTCCTGTACAGATGGTCTGATTATAAATCTGTGAATTCTGCTCATAAAAACATTGAAGTATAACTCATTTCGTCGTGGTGGTGTTAAAACTGAGTGACGGAGTGAAAGTGAGCTCATGATGACGGGTTTGGATGCAGAGAGGAGGTGGGGTTGAGGAGGAGAGGAGGAGTAGTGATGAGTCATAAGAGGTAGAAGAAGCCGTCCCTGAGACTCTGCAGCAGAATATGTTGTCTTAGAACGATGACATCACGTTTATTTACAGAATATAAAGAAAATAATCTGATTACTCTTTAATGTTTCCAACATTCAGAGAGTCTAAAGCAGGGGTCGGCAAATAAGTTTGGACCCGGGCCAATTCAATCGCGGGCCATGACCATGCTTTCCTATTGGGAAAAAAAGGTTTTCTATTTTTTCTATTATATTAAAAATAAACGTTATCTAACTTTAAAAATGCATTTAACTTAATTTAAAACATTAATTTGCTTCTATGTGCTGTCATTACGCCCACTGCTGCATCTCCTGGCGTCTGTCATGAAACAGGCAACCTGCCGTAACTAATGTATACATTTGCCAGTTTTTTAAGTTTTGGATGCCGTGTAAATCATTAGCTGAAGATTGCTAGCTATCGATGCAAAATGTCGTTGTCAAAGGCCATGAAAAGAAAAGTTGATTCCGAATGCAGGACTTCCAAAGAAGAAAGGAAGCAAAGGTATGCGTTCATCCTGCCTGCATTTATTAATGCCAAGCCGACGTGCCTCATTTGCAACGAGGTTGTTGCAGTTTGTAAAGAATACAATATCAGAAGACACCACGAGACAAAGCATGGCCACTTCAAAAACGCATATCCTCTCAGGACAGAGGCGCGAACACAGAACATACTTTTATTTTAACACTTTTATTTTCCACAGGTTACAGCGCACGCACGTGCCAATTAGCGTTCCAACCTGTGCGTCAAGTAAAGAGGCTGCAAGGATGTTCTGGCTGCTGTTCTGTCACGTTACTTATCAGCTACTTTCAATAAATGTTGTGAAATCTGTGGAATTGTTGTATTTTTGACAGAAAACATGAGGTTTAAAAGATATATTAAAGAATATATATTTTAAAATAAATCAACGTCATCTAGTGGGCCAGATATAATTGATGGCGGCCCAGTTTTGGCCCGTGCCGCTAATTGCCAGCCCCTGGTCTGAAGTATGTTCTTCTCTCTCAGAGGACGACGTGGTGTCCATGGCGGACTCCACCATCACCGTGGACAACATCGAGGGGGAGCTTTTTAAGATCGAGAGGATCAGAGACGTCCTGGTCAGGAGGGAGTCGGAGCTCCGATACATGTGAGTGCTTTAACAACATCAACAAGACTAACCACCCATTAAAGTTAGACGTAGTCTCCGTGACGTCCGCGCAGACTGTCTAAAACCTGGACGTAGTCTCCGTGACGCCCCCACAGACTGTCTAAAACCTGGACGTAGTCTCCGTGACGTCCGCGCAGACTGTCTAAAACCTGGACGTAGTCTCCGCGACGCCCCCACAGACTGTCTAAAACCTGGACGTAGTCTCTGAGACGCCCCCGCAGACTGTCTAAAACCTGGACGTAGTCTCTGAGACGCCCCGCAGACTGTCTAAAACCTGGACGTAGTCTCTGAGACGTCCCCGCAGACTGTCTAAAACCTGGACGTAGTCTCTGCGATGTCCCCACAGACTGTCTAAAACCTGGACGTAGTCTCCGTGACGTCCCCGCAGACTGTCTAAAACCTGGACGTAGTCTCTGAGATGTCCCCACAGACTGTCTAAAACCTGGACATAGTCTCTGAGATGTCCTCACAGACTGTCTAAAACCTGGACATAGTCTCTGAGATGTCCTCACAGACTGTCTGAAACAGTCTTTTCCTTTCTCCCATCATGCTCTTGTAGGATGGATGACATTCAGCTGTGTAAGGAGATCACTCGTCTGAAGAAGGAGCTGCACAAACTGGTGTCTGTACCGGGTACGAGTCCTTCATAGATCCATAGATTTCATATCTATGCTGATGACACACAGCTTTACATCACTGTTTTTCTTTGCTGAGCTAAGCATGAATATAGTATTGATCTTCTAATCTTGTGTTGCAGATAACGACAAGTCCAACGAGGACCGGCAGAAAGAAGAAGAACTTCTGCAGCAGATCCACAAGCTGGTCGAGACCCGAGACTTCTTGGTGGACGACGTGGAGTTTGAACGACTCAGGTGTGTTTCTCTGTGGTGACGAGTTCAGTCAGCCGTAGGACGTATCAGTATGTTGTCAGACAGCATCAGACACTGTTAGTTTGGCAGCTGTGAAAAGGCTCAAGGGCTGCTGGGAAGGTGAGAAGCAGGAAGCAGAAGAACAACAGTGTGGTGATGGATCACAGCTCGGGCGCTCCAGGCCTCACTGTCCATGCTGATAAACGCAGAGATCTCTTTATTTATCCCTAACTGTCTGCAGTTTTGATTTATTTAGTTAGCAGTTAATACGTCTGTGTGCGAACATCTGAATATTAAGCGTCTGTCCAATCTAAGAGTCTCTTCAACGACGAAGAGCAGCCGCCAGATTTATAAGATTTATCCGTCGAACCTTTTAGAGTAAATCTAATCTTTTCTAACTGAGTTAGCATCCAGTGAGTGTCTTGGGAAAGTCGAGCTTCCTCTCAGTATATCCTGGACAGACGTCTCTCTTTGTGATCTCATCAGTTTCTCATCGTCTACAGGGAGAATGAAGAGGACAAAGAAATGGCAGATTTTTTGATGTCCAAATTCCCGAGAAACACGAAGAAGACGGGTAAGAGAGCTGCAGCATCACCAAACCATGTTGGTGTTGTTGTTCACTCTGAAGTCGTCTCTTGTTTCCGTCTTTTCCTCCCGTGTGATTTGTTCTCTCTGCTTCAGGTGTGCCGATCAGACGGACGCCATCACGGGCTCAGCCGACGTCTTCTCCCTTCACCAAGACGGGCCTCACCCTGCTGAAGGAGTGCTGTGGCTTCACATGCTCCATCATGTAGCCTGGAGACAAAATGCTGGAGTGGTCGTGGCGTCCCAACTTCCAGGGCTGACACACGGGCCACCAACCAAACCGGACCTACAGGAGGCGACAGCTTCTCAGTCCGAGACAGATGTTGGAGGACGGACGGAGAAGTTTGTTTTCTTATTTCATTTCTGCTTCATCACACTTCCTGTTTTCATTTCTGACGAACAGTTCCCAGAAGAAACGAGCCGACATGCTGCGTCTGTTTCTCTGGACACACTAATTGGATCGACACGCCTACAGGTTTTATATTTGCAGACTGAGCTGTGATGAGTGTCAGCGGCCTCCACACACTGCTGGAAATCTGTAATCAGCGTTAATGAGACGACTCTAATGAAAGTGACATTAATCAGGAGCTCTGTCATGATAAAGAGATCCAATCTGATCCGACCTTTTGAAAAGTGGTTTATGAAGAAGTCTCATCACACACAGCTGATTAAGTGATGACACACTGTTAGTCCTCTGTGTACGTCCTGGTGTAGTTTCAGCAGGTAGTGTTGTCTCCGTTTGAGTACGGCCGATATGAACTTACTGTAAATGACATCACAACCTTCTACTGCTTCTTCTTCGCCGAACTGCAACCGTGTGAGCCAACGTCTGACTGCCAAAATATAAATACTCACTCTCTCCTTTTCTCTTCTTAGCTTCCTCCGTCAGCGTCCTCTTCACTCTCTTCTCCTCTGCCATTATGTCCATAGAGGCTGCTGACTGCTGGGCCTGTAAACCTCCTCTTGCCTTGCGTTGGTGGTCCATAACTCCTGTGGTACAAACACTAACACTCCCCCCTGTACTCTGAGCTCACAGTCCGGGCAGCCCGGCTAACAAACTGAGCTAACATTAGTTATTGGTTATTAGTTATCGCTAGCAAAACATTGAGTGAAAGCCTCCGGGTCCTCACAGCAGACTGACTTTAGACTGAACACACTGGAGGAAGTCTGGAAGGACGAGCACGGAGACACACTGTCTGACACAGAGTCTTGGTTGTGGTTGCAGTGTCGTGTTGACATTGGTGTCCATATGTTGAGGTGTCAGCACATTTAGACTCCGTTCACTTGAATGAGGCATTCTTAGTCTGTTGTCTCAGTTATCTTCCATGTGTTTTTCACTGCAGACTAAAGCTGACATGTACGTACACTGCATCATCACTATAACACACTGCACAGAGCTTTGAGTGGGCACATTCATCTTCTGTCATGATATAAACATGATATATCTGTTACCTCCCCATATGGCAGCCTATAGAAGGTGTTTCCACGTCCTTCACACTGGACACAGAGATGGAGCAGATCTCTGTGTTGCCAAGAGGAATGGTTGCCATAGCAACCTTGTATACCCCCACCACCACCCATATCTTTACAATGAGACAATGAGGAAGGTTAGACGGATCGGAGAGATGAGCCTTCAGAACGAACATAAAATAATACTGCTGTCAGAACTGTGGTGATTTTTATATTTTGACTTCACTCTGCAAAGAAATAATATTACTTTTAATTAATAATAATAATATTACAGCAGTCAGCCCAGCTCGGCGTCTGTCTTTCAGCCTTTTATTTCACCAAGCTCTCACCAACCACTAAAAGTCAGTCCCAGATTTACTCTTGTCCGGCGGCTTCTTGCTCGCTCACTCTCTCCTTTTCTCTTCTTAGCTTCCTCCGTCAGCGTCCTCTTCACTCTCTTCTCCTCTGCCATTATGTCCATAGAAGCTGCTGACTGCTGGGCCTGAAAACCTCTTCTTCTTCTTCTTCTTCTTCTTCTTCTTCTTCTTCTTCTTCTTCTTCTTCTTCTTCCCGGTGGTCTAAAACTCCTGTGGTACAAACACTAACACTCCCCCGGTGCTCTGAGCTCACAGTCCGGGCAGCCCGGCTAACAAACTGAGCTAACATTAGCTAACAGCAGTTAACAAACTGAGCTAACATTAGCTAACAGCAGCTAACAAACTGAGCTAACATTAGCTAACAGCAGCTAACAAACTGAGCTAACATGAGCTAACAGCAGCTAACAAACTGAGCTAACATGAGCTAACAGCAGCTAACAAACTGAGCTAACATGAGCTAACAGCAGTTAACAAACTGAGCTAACAATAGCTAACAGCAGCTAACAAACTGAGCTAACATTAGCTAACAGCAGCTAACAAACTGAGCTAACATGAGCTAACAGCAGCTAACAAACTGAGCTAACATTAGCTAACAGCAGCTAACAAACTGAGCTAACATGAGCTAACAGCAGCTAACAAACTGAGCTAACATGAGCTAACAGCAGCTACAGCTGTCAGCAGTTTACTTCACTGTCCATCATAAACTCTGTAAATCACAGAGAGTTGAGGCGGAGCAGCCGGAGGACATCAGAGGGAAAACCAGAAAACATTTTCTCCATAAAATATGATCCAGTTTCACCAGAATCAGTGAAATAGTTGGTGGTGTGTGACTTAGTGCCGTAAAGCGTTACGTACTTCTCCCGACCCGGAGCCCAAAGTTACATAGTGTGAGAACAGACGTACGAATGACAGAGACACCGTTCAGCTGATCACAGGTCAGTGTGGATCAGCAGGAGGTCACAGACGGTAGATTATCAGAGGAAAGTTACAGGATGATGATTTAAATCTTTTAATTATCACAGATGAAACATTTCTCATTGAATTTCTGTTTGTTTGTCATCCTCGTGCTCTCATTTACATTTTTTGATGTACAGTGTCAACATAGGGTCACCCGGCAACCAGCGCAGGGGAGTGAGATGATGTCAGTAACGCTGAAATAACGTCTGTAGAGATTGGATGTGTTAACATAATCATCTCACAGCTCGTTGCCTCGTCACAGTTTTCACATTTGGACATGAAAACCAGCCGCAGGGTGTTACATCCTTTAAGGAGAGAGGATGAAGTGGTCGAACGAGGAGATGAGGAGGGAGGAGGTTCAGTGTGAGTCATCTTCAGTGAAAACGCTGTGAATTCCCACAGGGGCAGCGCTCAGTGAACGCGACATGGAAAAGGGCAGGACTGTCATTCAAACCCCATAATCCTTTTCACCTACCGCACAGCGCACAGCTGTGCACATGGAGGCAGTACAGATGTGTGTGTGTGTGTGCTGAGGAACACGAGGGTGATAACGAGCTGTCACTGCTTTGTTACTATGGTTACTGTGACTCGGTGGTCCATCCTCACTTCTTGTTTCGTTCGGTTGTACAATGTTCTAATAATGTTCAGGGTTCTTTAATGTTCTCGATTAAAGCTGCAAATGTCACTGATTAAATCGTCAGTCTCATTATTTTACCTGGACACGAGTTCCTGTTTAAGTTTCCTCCCTGCCGACTCTTCGGTGAACGCTCCCCCAGTAAACAGCCTCCGTCTGGGCAGTGAGAGCCGGGTCAGTCCCTCTGCTCACCGATGGTGATGATGTGATGATGAACTCGCTTCCAGAAGATTGGAAACCTGATTTCAGATCATAGCAGAGCAAGTCGGCACGCTGACATCTACAAACATCGTGGAAGTTTAAGAGGCAGCCTCATGTCTTCGTTATCGGCCAAGTATGTGCTGAATTCACGAGTGAGCGTGTCTGTCGCATGACTAAAATATTGCAAACCGTACACTCAACAAGCTGTCCACGTACATCATCACTAACATCTAATCCAGAATTAACCATCTTAAATTTCCATTAAAGCAAATGTTCACCCGTCAGCGCCACGTTTACGTTAAAAACCAACAATACAGACATAAGAGGATATGAAGCTAGAGCCAGGAAGTGATTAGCTTAGCGTCTGGTTTTCTCCGTAGTTCAAAAATACACCGACACCTCTGAAGCTTCCTAATTAACAAGTCAAGTCACAGCTGGTTGCCTGGCAACCTCACGGTGATTATAAGACTCCGGTCCACACGCTGTGCTCGTGAAGGCTGGGTGGATCTGTGGTCACTTATATGATGTTACAACACAATGAACAACTGCAAACAGTCCAACAGTTTAAGAAGAACGTTTGTGAATTTCTGGATTTCACCGTCTACAATCAGAAGTCATGGACATCGAGTCCTCCGGGACAAATTTATGTTTCACAAAGTGTCCAAACTGTTTTGGAATCAGGGCTGTAAAAGAGACATTTTGTAAAACTGTTGGCACGTGAGACTGCAAACAAGACACCAAGCATCAACCTGCATGTCTGTGAAGTGAAGCCACAAACTGCAGTTCCTCTTCTCGTCCACTTGAGGCTGGCTCCAGAAGTCCCCATGTTAAAATGTCAGAAATAAACAGTTTACAGACAACGTCCAGGTTTTAGACAGTCTGCGGGGACGTCACGGAGACTACGTCCAGGTTTTAGACAGTCTGCGGGGACGTCACGGAGACTACGTCCAGGTTTTAGACAGTCTGTAGGGATAGCAGCTGCTGGTGTGCAGGCTGCCTGCTCTTTCATGTGAACAACCACAGTGATGATGATGATGATGATGACACACCGTCCATGTTTCGTCTCTGTCTCTTTCATTTCCTGTACTTCTGTTCATAAATCCACGGACTGTTTCCTGTTCAGCAGTTTCTAAATAACAACAGCTGACGTCACAGCGTCACCGGTAATGAGCGTGGACAGCCTTCGCGCGCCTTATTTGGAAGGTTGCCACGTTCCATTGAGTCCAACTTAAAGTCAACAATGCAGCAAATCAAACTGACTTCCTGTCTTTTAAAAAGAAAGCAGCTCTGACTCATCCCTCCCTCCCAGCGTGTCCTCGAAACACTCCCCGAGCATCTCGAACCGAATAATCAAAGGATTACGATGCCGCAGGTTTCCAGGTTCCAGGTCTGCTAATCTCCCTCTCATTATGTTAGCAGCAGCATCATGCAAATGAAGCTTTGCTCAGAGAAATGCCAAAGCAGCAACGACAGACTGAAACTCGACCACCGCATCCTCCATTTACTGAGTGTCTCCTCGTCCATTGTTCAAGACACGACTGGCTGCTGGAGTTAATCCAGGCCGAGGAATCAGACAACCTAACAGTTAGCTAGTGTTCCTGTAGCGTTGACAGAACGTTCCAAAACAAACATATCATCAGTTTGAAGTAAACTAAAGCTCCCTGCGCTGTCCCTTTAAGAAATATGACACCTGAACAATTCATGACGTGTCCTTAACAACACGAGATAAAGGACGTCACATGACCACAGACTGACTGACTGTTACTTTAATGTTAGACCAACGCTATTTTAATGTTAGACTAGTGTTATTTTAATGTTAGACCAGTGTTATTTTAGTGTTAGACCAGCGTTATTTTAATGTTAGACGAGTGTTATTTTAGTGTTAGACCAGCGTTATTTTAATGTTAGACCAGCGTTATTTTAATGTTAGACGAGTGTTATTTTAATGTTAGACCAGCGTTATTTTAATGTTAGACCAGTGTTATTTTAATGTTAGACGAGTGTTATTTTAATGTTAGACCAACGTTATTTTAATGTTAGACCAACGTTATTTTAATGTTAGACCAGCATTATTTTAATGTTAGACCAGCGTTATTTTAATGTTAGACCAACGTTATTTTAGTGTTAGACCAACGTTATTTTAATATTAGACCAACGTTATTTTAATATTAGACCAACGTTATTTTAATGTTAGACCAGCGTTATTTTAATGTTAGACGAGCGTAGGAATGAGGTGAAGTGTGTCAAACATGAATGTTTCTCTACAGTCAGAGCTGATTGGTGGATCACACACACTCTGAATTAAACACTGTTAATTCAGCGTCCGTTGTGTGTGTGACGAGTTACCGTTACCAAAGTACCTACCTGTTTGTGTACTTCCTGTTTGGCTGAAGAGAGTGCACTGCGTCTGACAGAAACATGTCCACCTTTGTTACAGACATGAATGTTCTCTCTCTGTCATGTTGCTTTATTGGCATTCATCACAGGTCTCGTAGCTTTGGCTACATGCCTGAAATATAATAGTTCTGACTGCAGCAGTGCTTCAACAGACTGCAAATACACCAAATAAATATGTAATATATTTCACGTCAGCACCTGAATGTCTAATAAATCATGAACACACAGCTGTCCAGAGTTCATATGTAAAGTGTTTCTGTCTGACAAATGACGTCACAACAAGGACGATTGTGAATATTTACCTGAAAAACAAGTACAGCATGCAACGTTTAAATCCAAAGGAAGGGCTGGAGTTCAAATTAAATAAGATGATTATATTCTCTGTGATTTACAGAGTTTATGATGGACAGTGAAGTAAACTGCTGACAACTGTAGCTGCCGTTAGCTCAGTTTGTTAGCCGGCCTGCCCGGACTGTGAGCTCAGAGCACCGGGGAGTGTTAGTGTTTGTACCTCAGGAGGTTTGGACCACCGGGAAGAAGACGAAGAAGAAGAAGAAGAAGAGGTTTACAGCGGTCAGCAGCTTCTATGGACATAATGGCAGAGGAGAAGAGAGTGAAGAGGACGTTTTAAGTGACTTTGTAGTTTTAAAACAGTTAATTGAAAATAGTCAAAATTTGATTGATTAGGATTTATTTTGGCGGGTTTGCACCCGGTTTCCTCTGTGACTCTCACCGTGCAGAGTTCATCAGTGAACAGAGGGACTGACCGGGCTGTCTCTGCCCAGAACGAGGCTGTTTTCTGGGGGAGAGTTCACGAAGAGTCTGCAGGGAGGACTGATATAAATAATATATAATACATTTGGTATCTATGTGTGGGTTCTGATGGGTCTGATGGGTCTGATGGGTCTGATGGTTCTGATGGTTCTGATGGGTTCTGATGGGTCTGGAGGGTCTGATGGGTCTGATGGTTCTGATGGGTCTGGAGGGTCTGATGGTTCTGATGGTTCTGATGGGTCTGATGGGTCTGGAGGGTTAACTGCCTTCACCCCTCCGGTCTCACCGAACAGAACCTCTCTGGCTCCATCTTGTGGCCTCTCAGAGTAAACGCAGCTGCGGTGCAGAGCGGTACCTCCGTCTCAGAGACTCTGGTTCTCCGCCAAGTTGTCTCACACGTCAGTGGGGGAACCTGTACTGGTGCGTGGACGTGTACGGCGCGCGTCAGACGGTTCCCGGATGCACCGAACAGAAACATGGAACGGGTGGTGGTGGAAGTGCCGACCAACAACGGTGAGAAACGTTACCACCTGCACGTCTAACGCGCCTTTTTAACACTTATGTTCACGTCTGAACGACGTCGGTGCTTCTCTCGATTCCTCCTCCTCTGACGCGCAGGTTCGGCTCTGAACGTGCCGTCGGTTCCGTGGGTCGGTCATCTCTTTGCAGGCTGTTTGTCTCGTCTCTCTCTCTGTGGATCTTTGTAGCTGCAGACTGCCGGCTCTTTGCACTTGTGTACATCTGTTTAACAGCAGTTCTGCTGCTGGTACCACTCCACTCTCTGCAGCGCAACGCAGGCCCATCTGGGTTCTTTGGTTCTGTGCGTAATAACATGTAATTACACGAGAATCCAGAACTGTTAGAGACCCCGTACTCATCTGACATAGATCAGTTTAATACTCCTTTAAGTCTGATGTAAGGAGATATAACTCAGAGAGCAGATCAACACTGAGTCCACTGATCAGTGACAACAAGGCTGCAAAGTCAATAAATCAGAGTGTAATCCCACTGTGTAACTATGTCCAGCTGTACTCGAGTATTTGTTCTGATTACATTACTTATGATCAACAGCCAAACATCAACCAGGTCACCAACAGCAGACACAGCAGCAGCTAATATTACTGACTAGTCCAACAGCAGTCAGCCCAGCTCGGCGTCTGTCTTTCAGCCTTTTATTTCACCAAGCTCTCACCAACCACTAAAAGTCAGTCCCAGATTTACTCTTGTCCGGCAGCTTCTTGCTCGCTCACTCTCTCCTTTTCTCTTCTTAGCTTCCTCCGTCAGCGTCCTCTTCACTCTCTTCTCCTCTGCCATTATGTCCATAGAGGCTGCTGACTGCTGGGCCTGTAATAATATTCTTCTTCTTCTTCTTCTTCCCGGTGGTCCAAATCGTCTGTGGTACAAACACTAACACTCCCCCGGTGCTCTGAGCTCACAATCTGGGCAGCCCAGCTAACAAACTGAGCTAACATCAGCTAACAGCAGCTACAGTTTACTTCACTGTCCATCATAAACTCTGTAAATCACAGAGAGTTGAGGCGGAGCAGCCGGAGGACATCAGAGGGAAAACCAGAAAACATTTTCTCCATAAAATATGATCCAGTTTCACCAGAATCAGTGAAATAGTTGGTGGTGTGCGACCTGACCCACTGTGTGAACGATGAACATATTTGCAGGCTGTATCTGTTATATTCTGTTCTATGGTGAACTTCAGGTTTTTCCCTCGCCGGTCCTTCCACGACTCCACGAAAGCGCCAGGTGCGTTTTTCAGCGCGGCATGACATCATCCTTCTGCGGGAGGTTATCGCCCAGAACCCGTTTGCCTCCAAAGAGCCAGGTGAGTCCCGTCTGTCCTGCATGACACGTGGACGATGCACAATGTTACGTCAGAAATGTTTCTAATGAAGCTAAACTCAACAGTGTACTCTTCATTCAAACATCAGGAGGTTCTCTGTGACATGCCTGTGTGTTTATCATTGTTCATTTATGCACTCAGGACGGATCTGGGCTCGTGTGGGTGAGATTATTACTGCAGCGCTGCAGGATGAAAACTTTGAGGTGGATGCCCGGAGGTGTCGGGAGAGGACCATGCTGCTGCTAGACTACTACAAGAAGCAGGACTTCCCCAGTCTGCGCAGGCCAGTTCACAGGACGTTAAAAGCAAACTTCTGTTTCCTGAAGAAATAATGTACAAACGTTGTGTATGTATTTAGGTTTGGGACGGAGAGGTTGTACGCCCAAAAGGAGGATCTGCTCCATGAGGTTTTGGAGCTGGAGGCTGAGAAGGGGCTCATTGCCAGCGGGGAAAGTACCAAGTACCAGGTAAGAGGGTGTTTTAGTGCAGTGGTCGAAACTTTTTAAGTTTGTCACCCCTTAATATGAGGAAATATCAATGTTCAGCCCCTTGTCATAGAGCTACTGTATCTGTCTACAGCCCCAATTCCAAAAGATTAGAGGACTCGACATCCATGATTTCCAAAACCAGTTTGAAATGTGGACTCATCAGTCGGTCTCAGATGTTCTGGTCCAGAGAAGTGTGCGGTGTTTCTGATCTTTGTTCTGTATTCAGCTGAATATAAGTCGAAAAGGATTTACAATCATTGTTTCTTTAAGTTTTACACAGCATCCAAACTGTTTTGGAGTCGTGGTTGTATATCTGTGTGTAACAGCGATTTTTCTGTCACAAACTCTCGAATTCTTTCATCTGAAAAAATGTTAGAGGTCCAGTTTCCATCATTTAACGTTTCTCTCCTTTCCCGTCTCATTAATCAGCTCCTGACCCTCCAGATTTATTTTACTGTATTTTGTGGAATCCAGCCATTGGTTGGGAACCAGTGGTACAGTCCGTATTATATATTTGGGTCAGGATCCCCAGCATCTTATTAAACATTTCTTCTACCTCTGTTGGTGATGGTTTATTTGTAGAACTGAGTCTAGAAAAGAAAATTGACACTTCCCTTTCCTTCCTCTTGGTGGCATTCAGTCATAAGTACATATTCACTCTTACTGCTGCTGTATAAGTTCTTCTGCTCTGATTGGTTGCTGCTGTCGCTCACGATTCACATTTCCTTTGTTCTTATTGGTCGTAGAAGCGAGGGTTAATCTTGCCTTCATCTTTCTCAGGAGGATGAACTGAGGAAGCGAGCCATCGAAGAACTAACTCTACCAGAACAGGACAAACCCAACATCACAATCACACAAACACCCACTGCAGGTAAGAACTGAGCCCGAACAGGTGAAGTGGTCCTGGGTTCCTTGAGGCCTTTTGGGGGCCGACTGGATGGTTTTGGCTTCCTCCCACAGTCCAAACACACTTGTATGTGACTCTAAACTGCCCGTAGGTGTCAATGGTTGTTTGTTTGATAAATTGCCAATGTGTCCAGGGTGTACCCTGCCTTTGGCCAGTGTTAGCTGGGATTGGCTCCAACCTGATGAGCTGTATGAATGTTTCTGATGCCCTCTGTTTGTTTGTCAGAAGGATGGTTGCAGATGTCAGACTGAACTGTCGGCCTTGGCGGAGCTCGGCGCTCTCTTTGCGTCCTTCTAGCTCACTCATAGAATATGACTCAGTTAATTTTGTGGTTGTAGTAAAAGTCGCTGCCAAGAATTTAGGGTTGTGATTCACACCGACGTCACAAATACTGCATGATTTTATAACTCCTCATCTTGTACCACATAAATAACTAACACCAAGTAGCATTGTGAATAACTCTTAGGGTTTGCGTTGGCAGCAGGTTGTTGATGTTAACTGACTGATGACGACTTCATTGGTGCAAAGGTTGAACATCCAAAATCCTTTAAGGATTCACAGAGGCTCTTTCAAGTGTTTCCA
This sequence comes from Miichthys miiuy, assembly GCA_036365135.1. Lineage (NCBI taxonomy): Eukaryota > Metazoa > Chordata > Actinopteri > Sciaenidae > Miichthys > Miichthys miiuy. The sequence goes on along the minus strand of CM071602.1, from coordinate 3,792,028 downwards.
ACTCGAAGTACAGGCTGTGGTGGAGCGTAACCGAAATCCCTCAACTCCACACCTCAATGTCAACATTAAGCACCCGTGTAATAATAAAAAATAATAAAAAGTATTTGTGCATTCTTTACTGTCACAGAAACCGAAGAAGACCGCGAGGAAATGGCCGAGCTTTCGGCGGCGCCCATGGCCAAGCGGCCCTGCCAGTGCTGCTGCCAGACCTACTCTGAGATCCTCAGCTTCCTGGAGAAACGCTCGGAGGCGGAGCAGCGACTGCGAGAGGAGGAGCTCGCTCTGCGCCGGGAGGAGCTCGAGATCCAACGGAGTAAGATTTTCAGACAGTGTGATTAAACCCAACGTGTTATAGGTCAGAATATTAAAAGGTCCAGTGTGTCAGATTTAGGTGGATCTATTAGCAGAATATGGCATAAATTTAATATTCATAACTCTGTTTGCATTAGTGTGAAAAGTTATGAATATTATATTCTGTAAATCTGACACACTGGACCTTTAAAACTGCCCACAAATCAAGAACAATGTGCTGATTGTTCTGCTTCAATCACAGATTTGATCTCCCGTTTGTGTTTTTGAACTCTCAGGTAAGATCGCTCTGGAGAGGGAACGTCTGGGAGCTGAGAGGAAAGAGCGGGAACGGAGGTTTGAGCTGGAGAGCCAAGAGAGGCAGGTCATCCTGGACCTGCTGAAGGAGAAGGTGCTGAAGGTGTGACAGAGAAAGACTGTATCACCTCCACCTTAAAGCATGAAATGCACAGAATTTAGGATGAAACAGGAAGTGAGAAGATGAGCGGTTGTTGGTTGTTCAGTGTAAAGATTTGAAACAGAGTAGTAGGAGGCGCCCTCACTGAACTTGAGCGAGCGCACAGCTGAGACGTCAACAGTCCCACAGTTCTCGCAATCAGCACCTAAATTTAAACCCTGCAGTTTAAAGGGTGCGGCGTCGCTAGGTGTGGTGATCCACCGAGCCAAAGCTGGCAGACAGCAGACAGGTGTGTGTCAGGTGAATGAATGCATTCCTTGTGTGACAACAACAGCAGCAGTATGTTGTTCACAGTGTGAGTGTAAAGCTGTACATGTAGACGTTTAACTACGGTGCAGCTCGAGCTTGTAGCATTTACACATTAATGACTTCACACACTCGTTAATCAGCAACATTTCTGATTCAAATAGAACAAAAAAAATCACAGATCAGCTGTCACGTTCAGACCATGACAGGTGAACACTGATGATCTGCAGTCACAACATTTAGTCCTCAAAGTCGAAAAATGAATAAGGGTCAGGACAAGAACCAAACTGTGATGGCTCCACGACCGGGTCAGAACATCTCCAGCTCTTGTGTGGTGTTCCTGGTCTGCAGTGGTCAGTGCCGATCGAAAGTGGTCCAAGGAAACAGCAACAAGGTCATGATACACCTGGCTGCCTGTGGTCCGATACTGTAGCTCAGACTGCTGAAGAAGTTCATGCTGGTTCTGATAGAAAGCTGTCAGAACACACAGTCCATCACAGACCAGTCAGGATGTCCATGCTGACCCCTGTCCACTGCTCAAAGACCCAACGTGAGCATCAGAACTGGACCACGGAGCGATGGCAGAAGAAGGTGGTCCGATCTGTTGATGGCGTCGCTTACCTGGGGAACACCTGCCACCAGGATGCATTATGGGGAGAAGGCAGTGTGATGCTTTGGTTGAGGTTCTTGCAGGGAGTCCTTGGACCATGATGAAACACTGTCCCTGATGGCCTCTTCAGCAGGATAATGCGCCCTGCCACAAAGCTAACATGGTCCAGGAATGTTTGAGGAACACAGTGACGAGTTCGAGGTGTTGACTTGACCTCCACCGAGCATCTGTGGGTCGATCCATGGAGGCCACACCTCGCAGCTTAAAGGACCTGCTGCTAACGTTTGGAGCCTTCAGAGGTCTGAGGTGGCCTCGACGGGTCAGGGCTGTTTTGGCGTCAAAAGGAGGATGTACCTAATATTTGACAGGTGGTCCTGATGTTCTGGCTGATCGGTGTATTTTCATGAATCCACTGTGCATTGACCGGAAAGCACTTTTTTTAACTGCAAACAATAAAAGCCATTAAGCGTGAGTGAAACAACATTTTTTAACTGAAATTTGGTGTTGAGTGATCGAGTCACATCGTATGTTATTAATCCAACTTATGTCGACTTCCTTTAATATTAATATTACATAAACACGTAACAGGAGCACTTTGTAACAGAGCGTTTTTCTCTGCTCATGATTTATTACCGCCCTTTTATCACACTGCACTCTTTAAATACTTTAAATTACAAACACTATTTTTCATAAGTCTCCACAGAAAAAGCACGTGAAGAACGTTTGTTCATCATTTCTATTCTGAAAATAAATGAAATATAAATTGTGAGTTTGTGTCATTTACCACAAAGTGTGACTGCATGGTTAGCTCACAGCGCTGTGTGGGTTTGAAATGAGGCCGTTTATACCACATGTGGTCCAGTGACTCATCTTCTCATTCACAGACGGTCTAAAACCTGGACGTAGTCTCTGTGACCACAGACTGTCTAAAACCTGGACGTAGTCTCTGTGACGTCCCCTCAGACTGTCTAAAACCTGGACGTAGTCTCCGTGACGTCCACACAGACTGTCTAAAACCTGGACGTAGTCTCTGAGACGTCCCCGCAGACTGTCTAAAACCTGGACGTAGTCTCCGTGACGTCCACACAGACTGTCTAAAACCTGGACGTAGTCTCCGTGACGTCCCTGCAGACTGTCTAAAACCTGGACGTAGTCTCTGTGACCACAGACTGTCTAAAACCTGGACGTAGTCTCTGTGACGTCCCCTCAGACTGTCTAAAACCTGGACGTAGTCTCCGTGACGTCCCCGCAGACTGTCTAAAACCTGGACGTAGTCTCCGTGACGTCCCCTCAGACTGTCTAAAACCTGGACGTAGTCTCCGTGACGTCCCCGCAGACTGTCTAAGAGATATTAGATTCATTAAGATTATATTCTGTAAACAGAGAGTAATAAATCTGACACACTGGATCTTTAAGTAAGAATTAATTTATTATTTCGTACTTTGTTAGAGTTTCAAATCTAACAAAAACAACTTTCATCACTTTTTTTTGGTCGTTTCGCTTTAAGAACACGTCATAAAATCCCGCAGCCTTGATTGGTCTGAATTAAACTGCACACGCCCTCTACTGTTTCGATCTGGCCTCTGATTGGTTCTCTCCGACGTCACTCCCTCTTTTCATTCACCCAATGAACGTGTGCTCGTGGCGTGTTTTTTTCCCGCTGTGGCCGCATTGCTCCAAAGTTTACGGTGAGTTCGGTGAGTTCGGTGAGTGGACGGTACCGGCGGAGTTCTGAAGTTTGATTCACGTCACTTCGTGTTCACGCTCACGTTCACTAAAGCCCGCCGTGTTGTCGTGGTCCCCGCTGACCCCGCATGGACACGCACAGCTCGGCTCTCCGTGTGCTCTCGGTGGGCTGGTAGACCCGGCTGGTTCGTGTGGTTCCGCTCGCTTGTCGCCATTGTTCCGACACAAAGCTTCACTTTAACATGAGCGCGCGTGGAGGACCCGTTTAACTCACGCGCGTGTTCAGGTGTGTGTTTGTTTTGGACCCCGCTTCCTGCCGCAGGCTAACAGACACACGGTGACTCCGCCCACAGAAACATGCCCATCCGGCGCTTCGGGGGTCACAGGTCTCTGGTGTCTCACGCTCCGAAGCTGTCTTACGGTTACACGAAGATGAACATCTCACGGAGCGGCTACCGCGTGTTCTCCGCCAACTCCAGCCCCGCGTGCACCGAGCTGGCCAAGAAGATCACAGAGTGAGTTACCGTTAACGTGTGTTACCTGGCGGAACACCTGGCAGCTGCTGCAGGTGACCTGAGGCCAGTGTGTGTGTGTGTGTGTGTGTGTGTGTGTGTGTGTGTGTGTGTGTGTGTGTGTGTGTGTGAGGACGTCACAGAGACTACGTCCAGGTTTTAGACAGTCACAGAGACTATGTCCAGTTTTTAGACAGTCTGCAGTCACAGAGACTACGTCCAGGTTTTAGACAGTCACAGAGACTGCGTCCAGTTTTAGACAGTCACAGAGACTACGTCCAGGTTTTAGACAGTCACAGAGACTACGTCCAGGTTTTAGACAGTCACAGAGACTACGTCCAGGTTTTAGACAGTCACAGAGACTGCGTCCAGTCTTAGTCAGTCTGTCTGTGTTATGAACGTTGCTGTCACCGTGCGCTCACACTTGGTTTAATAAGAGCAGCCATGTTTGACTTGTCTTCCAGAGCACAGTTGCGTTGCTCACACGGTTTCCGCTGTTTGGCAACATTGCAGAACATTGTTGGAGAGATTATTTTCTCATCCTGGAGCCAAACAGGTTTTAGTTTTTTCTCTCGTGGAGCAAAGGTTAAATAACCCTGACTGTGAGGTAGCTGCTCTGTGCACACACTGCTGACCTGAACTCGTCCTTTACAACGCTGCGACGTATGAACAGAAGCAACACGGCGTGAAGCAGCCTCCATCATCATGTATGACCGACAGGAAGCATGTAGACAGGGCGAGGCCCACTGTTTGTGCCAGGCTGCATTCTGGGTTGTTGCCCTGAGGCAGCCTTAATGCCCGGACATGTTCGGCTTCATACGACTAATTAATGAACTCAGCTCTGCACACTGCACAGACTGCATAAAACTGGACGTTGTCTCTGCGACTGTCACAGACTGCATAAAACTGGACGTAGTCTCTGTGACGTCCAGACAGACTGCATAAAACTGGACGTAGTCTCCGTGACGTCCCGACAGACTGCATAAAACTGGACGTAGTCTCTGCGACTGTCACAGACTGCATAAAACTGGACGTAGTCTCCGTGACGTCCCTGCAGACTTCACAGACAGACGTGGACGTCACCGATGACCACAAAATAAACGTGTAACTGTGACTTTTGTCTTCCAGGCGTCTCGGTGTGGAGTTGGGGAAGTCGGTGGTGTATCAGGAGTCAAATAAAGGTGAGGCTGATTAAATATCCTTCGTCTTAAATTAACGAGCTCTCGTTTAGCGTCGTCTCTCTTGAACTCACGGCTGTTTCTGTTTTCAGAGACCAGAGTGGACGTGAAAGAGTCTGTCCGAGGACAAGACATCTTCATCATTCAGACCATTCCCAGGTGAGCCGTCATTACGTTACTAACGCTTATTACTAACGCGTTAAAGGTCTCCGTCACAGAGCGTGATGTCACAGAGCGTGATGTCACAGAGCCGTGATGTCACAGAGTGTGATGTCACAGAGCGTGATGTCACAGAGTGTGATGTCACAGAGTTGTGATGTCATTTTGAGTTTAGTCAATGTGTGAGAACTGGTCTGACTCTGAGTCTCCTGCTGTGTGTCTGGACTTTCTGTGTGTGTGTGTGTGTGTGTGTGTGGCTTCATTCAGCGGCTCTCCCTCCCCTCTGCCTCCGTGAGTTACCATGGTTACAGGAACGCCCTGAAACTGTATAATGATCAATAAGAGGTTTTTAATTAGTCTGACTGTACGACATCCTGAGTGAAGCTCTGCTGAGTCTAACAACAGATGTGAAGCCTCACACGTCACACGTCGCACTGACAAGGCTGCAGAAGTTGCTGTTTGTATGATGTTTTCTGTTTTCTTACGATAACAGCCTCACTCTAAACTCATCATTATTAATAATTAATAATGATGATGAGAAGAAGACGTAGAAGAATAACGCACTGAAGTTCTGTAGATGGTTGATTATCTGAAAGAGTGAAGCTTGTTCAGATCATCCTGCTGTAAAACTCTGTTGGCCCAGTATTTAGACCTGATGTCTGCATTCGAGTCGTTGTGATTGGGCTGAAATCTTCTCATTTCTTTTAGCACGTGTCAAGTAACGTGACCTGTAACATGTTTCACTAATTACAAACGGAGAATATGACTTCAATCCGTGTTACCGACAGAGCGACAGGTGTGTTTTTAGGATTCTCGTGGCAATTTCTCCGGTCAGAAGGCGAAGGTGAAGGTGAAGCGAGGGGGTCGCCACTTAATCCTACACTCTGCTGCTGTTAATGTTTTCTATGAACAGACTTCTGAACCTCCTCCCATGAGCTGGACGGAGAGCGTGACAAACCCTTTGTCTGTCCTGACGTCGGCGGCTCTCCAGGCTCGGTGTTGATGACGCTCAGTGCTGCAGCAGCCACATGAAGTTCACAGTTTGCAGCAAACGTAACGCCGCTCACCGTCGCTGACCTCGCCCTCTGCTGAGTCTCTGTTTGTCCTTGTTAAACACGACGAGGAGGCGCGCTCTGAAAGATTACCAGAGTTCACAGCTTCATGTACTGAGCGTGTGCAGACCCAGCAGGCCGCCGACCCGCTTATCTGAGTTCTCTGGTTTCAACAAGCTGTTCATGCAGTGTCCTGTTACACCAGCAGCTCTTCATCAGAACAACAAGCATCATGGCAGTCTGTCAACATCTCAGCGCAGGAACAGAGTTCTGATTCGATGGCATGTTTTCCTGAACAGAACTTCACGTTTGGTCTGCGTCGTCATCAGTCATCTGACAACATCCTCGAACTTTGTGGGCTCAGTCTGACCGCGGGTTGTCTGATCTAGTCTCTCTTTTTATTGTAGAGATGTCAACACGGCCATCATGGAGCTGCTGGTCATGGCGTACGCCCTGAAGACGTCCTGTGCCAAGAACATCATCGGGGTCATTCCATACTTTCCTTACAGCAAGCAGTGCAAGATGAGGAAGAGAGGATCCATCGTCTGCAAGCTGCTGGCATCCATGTTAGCTAAAGCCGGTATGGACCCCCAATACAAGCCCTGTCTAATATATTCACTGTGTTTGTGCTCCATCCTCCTCCTGGAGGCCTGAACTCATCTGCTGCAGAGCAAACATGAAGTTCAGGAAGCTGCACATCAGAGTTACAGTCAGGCAGCTGGGTACAAATGACAGCCGAGGTCTGTCTGCATAATTTATGTTAGCCAGCAGCAGCCAGCGGAGGTGTTTACTTCATAACTGTTTTTATTGGCGTTCATATCGCAGACTTCTTGAGGCCGGTTTATCAATCTTAATTTATTGTTTGACGTGAATAAACTGACTCGTAACGCGTCGTTGGTTGTTGCAGGACTAACTCACATCATCACCATGGACCTCCACCAAAAAGAGATCCAGGGCTTCTTCAGCTTCCCCGTCGACAACCTGAGAGCTTCTCCCTTCCTCATCCAGTACATCCAGGAGGAGGCGAGGCTGCGTCGCACTGTGCAGCGTCTTCTTCTGCACGTTAAAAGAAGCTCAGCAATGTTTATTCAAACGTTTTATTCCAGCAGTGAAAAGAGTCTTTGTCTCTCCTCAGATTCCAGACTACAGGAACGCCATCATTGTTGCAAAGTCTCCGTCAGCTGCCAAAAGGTAACGAGAAGACAGAAACGCTCAGCTAGGGGGCGCTGTGGTTTGTTCAGCCTTCTGTGCAAATGTCTTCCTGCTTTTCTTTGCTTTGACTCTCGTGTGTGTGTGTGCATCTGTCTCAGAGCTCAGTCCTACGCCGAGAGGCTGCGACTTGGATTGGCAGTGATGCACGGCGAGGCCCATCAGTTGGAGTCCAACATGGCCGACGGTTGGCACTCTCCCCCCTCGTCCCGCACCACCACGGGACACACCGGCCTGGAGCTGCCATGTAAGACAACACGCCTACACGCCTGCTCTGTTGTTCTCTGAACACGGATCAGTTTTTATTACAGGCTGAACGTAAACAAAGAACATCGTGTTTATTTTCTGACCGATGAGCTTCATCTTTATCACGATACTTTGATACAAGACTAGAATTAAAACATGATTTTTGACACCACGGCAGAAAGAAAGACGAGTCGTAGGCTGTTTTGAAATGAGCTGCTGAGTGTGTTTATCTTTGATTTGAATAAATCACGTGTTATTTCTCATGTCACCATTTTAGTATTTACTCACAAACTGCTTTAACCTGCTTCCCCACCCACCGCACAAACACCGCTTCCTGTTTATCTCCCGTACAGGTAAAACTTCAGACACGTTCTTAGCTTGAACTTTGAGCTAACACAGGAAAGAGAGAATGATGATGTGAAGTGTGGCGGAGTGAGCAGGTCCGGATCAGGATCACCTGTCCCTGATTCACAGTGACATAATTCCCCTTCGTAGTCCTTCCCAGTATAAATCATGTATCGCCTTGATAACGTATTTATTTATTTATTTATCGTAAAATTTTATATTGATCAATGAAGTGATATTTAAACAGTGATGTGATCATCTGTGTTTCTGTCAGACAAAATATTCAGCTTCAGTCCAGATTAGTTTGTTGGCATTTAACCTTTAAAATAATAAAATATGACAGCAGACATTCAAATCTTGATTGGAAAACTGTGAATGTGCAGCCGAGTGTGAACGGTTCTAGTACTCACAGAATTCTGCAGTTCTACATGCTAAACTAGAACACAGCTCCTGCAGATAATAAAAACCATTTCAGGTCTTGTTGTCAGACGACGTGCAGAGCTTCAGTTTGGAGTTCCTGTTCTGTTCTTTCTGAGATCCAAATGTCTGAGTAAGGACCAGCAGCAGGGCCGACCTTTGCTCAGTCTCCTCTCAAAGCTGCTTAAAACTAAAGTGCTGAGCGTGCAGTCGCACGTCCAGTTTTCTCAGCATGTTTCAGTGACTGACATTTTTATTTCTCTCCCTCCTCGCCCCGTCTCGTCCCGTGTGCTCTGTCCTCGCCTCCCCCTCGACTCTGAGGTGTGTTTTGAATCAGCCATGTGTGTCTGCAGCTCTCTGTCTCTCTGACTTCACACATGCATTGATTCATGAAATCATCAAGTCATCAAACCTTCTCCTCCTCACAGAAACGATGGAACTTTGTTTTGGACGTCTGTAATGTTTCGTCTGTTTGTGTTAGTTGTGTTTTAATGTTTTCTGTCCCGTCCTTTCTTTTGCAAACGCAGGCAGCAGACATCTCGCCCCTTTCCCTGGGATAGAGCTCCCAAGTATGATCCTAACACTTGTGCCTGCTGCTGATTGTTTCTGCTTCACTGCATGATGAGTTAATGAGGGCTTCCACCTCATTTCACATCTGGACATGACAAATCTATCTCTATGCCATGTTAAGACGCCTTGCTACCAGCGACATAAACTCAGTCAGGTCTCCTCCCAGTGCAGCTTTGGCTTCTTCTCTGAGCTAAATCGAAGCTGCTTTGAGTGTCGATGCCATCTTTATTGAGGCATTTCACACTCTGACCGCAGCTTACCGCTGAAGTTCAGGAGGAATTTAGGACCTGCGTTCATTTTTTCCAGCTGTGTCTTCAACAACAGAAACATTCCAGATCTGTTGAGCTGTTTGAATCTCTGTCCTGATACACTGAAGCACATCGACACACCGATCTGTCGGCCTCTTTCAGCAGGATAATGCACGCTGCCACAAAGCTAACATGGTTCAGGAATGTTTGAGTTCAAGCTGTTGACTCGACCTCCAATTCTTGGAGGCCACACCTCGAAACTTCTAGGACTTGATACCAGTCTTGGTGCCAGACACGACGGCACACCTTCAGAGGACTGAGGAGTCCAGGCTCGACGGGTCAGGACTGTTTTGGCAGCAAAAAGGGGGACGTACAATAATTTTCCCCAACATGTCCGTGATATTTGTTGGAAGCCCTCAGTCTCACATCCTCTCAGATAAAATGGTTCTTGTGAAAGTCCAAATTATTACTGGAGTGTGAGCTGTGTTACTCATGTGGCCTTATCCAGCACAGATGTTTCTATTTAACGAGCCTAAAGAGACAGTATGTAATTAAATAGCATTATTTATAATGACTCAGCTAAATTAACCCTCCTGCTAGATTTAGGCTGTTAAATTGCTCGACAGACTTAATTTTGAACTTAGAGACTTTAGTTCATTAATTGCTTGAGATGAATGTAATCATGCAGAGTAATAATGTCATGGCCAAGATTCTGCTCAAAAACTGCTTGATGTGTTTAAGATTCTAGTTTCTTGGCTTCCTATCCAACCCAGAAATGCTCGACCCTTCAAACATGTTGCACAGAGGCCTTGCTGGATGGTCTTGGGAGCATTGAATGCGCCTTGCTGTTGTTCAGACGAAGGTTACTGGTAACAGTCAGATGTGATGGGTTCTGGACCCGGATCGACTATCACTGAAATCCTTTCAAGCAACTTAAAGCAACACTGTGTAACTATGTCCAGCTGTACTCGAGTATTTGTTCTGATTACATTACTTCTGATCAAAAACTAGCGAGTCGACAACTTTGCTAACAGCCAATCATCAACCAGGTCACCAACAGCAGACACAGCAGCAGCTAATATTACTGAGAGTCCGGGCAGCCCGGCTAACAAACTGAGCTAACATGAGCTAACAGCAGCTACAGCTGTCAGCAGTTTACTTCACTGTCCATCATAAACTCTGTAAATCACAGAGAGTTGAGGCGGAGCAGCCGGAGGACATCAGAGGGAAAACCAGAAAACATTTTCTCCATAAAATATGATCCAGTTTCACCAGAATCAGTGAAATAGTTGGTGGTGTGTGACTTAGTGCCGTAAAGCGTTACGTACTTCTCCCGACCCGGAGCCCAAAGTTACATAGTGTGAGAACAGACGTACGAATGACAGAGACACCGTTCACCTGATCACAGGTCAGTGTGGATCAGCAGGAGGTCACAGACGGTAGATTATCAGAGGAAAGTTACACAGTGTTGCTTTAAACATTTGAATATGAAGATGAGTAGTAAAGTAATCTGTAATCAAAGTAACAGTTACAGTGTTTGATTAAAGTAATGGTCGATCTCGGTCTGTGGTTTCTAAGAGAGGCTCAGTCCTACATCCGCTCGTCCATCCACCACGGTACCAAAAGTAGTCCTGTGTCGTCGCACCATGTAAACAAACAGCATCCCAGATCTTGAGGTGTTGTACTGGTGCTGTGGTAGATGGAGCCTTGTCGGTGTAGAGCTGTGTTGCATGATGTTTGCAGGTTTTTAACCGAATCTCTTCTCACCAAATCTGCCTTAACTTCACCGCGAGAATCGGTTCTTGATTTTGGGGTTACAGGAGAGACCGGAGTTATTCCAGGGAAGTGACGCTCCTCCCTCTGTCTTTCAGTGATGATGGCGAAGGAGAAGCCTCCCATCACTGTTGTTGGAGATGTTGGAGGAAGAATCGCCATCATTGTCGTAAGACCTCAAACTTTCATGTCATATTCTTTGGATCAAAACAATCGAGCACTTCACGGGCTGCCATAAGACATCTGTCTGTCTTTCTTTTCCTCTTCCTTTGCTCTCTCAGGATGACATCATCGATGATGTGGAGGACTTTGTTGCGACAGCAGAGATCCTGAAGGAGCGAGGCGCCTACAAGATCTACGTGATGGCCACACACGGGCTGCTGTCTGCAGACGCACCGAGACAAATAGAGGAGTCTGCAATCGACGAGGTGAGAGCTGATCAGCCACCGTCAGTAATCGATACACGACCAATAACTAACATTCAGACAACCTTATCATACCTAACAGTTAGCTAGTGTTTCTGTAGCGTTGACAGAACGTTCCAAAACAAACATATCATCAGTCTGAAGTAAACTAAAGCTCCCTGCGCTGTCCCTTTAAGAAATATGACACCTGAACGATTCATGACGTGTCCGTAACCACACGAGATAAAGGACGTCACATGACCACAGACTGACATCAAGATGAACTATATATAAAGTCTCTACCAGCGTTATTTTAATGTTATTTTAATGTTAGACCAGCGTTATTTTAATGTTATTTTAATGTTAGACCTACCAAACAGAGAGAGGCACAGCTGTCCAGCACAGTTTGTTAATAAAGTTTTAGCGAGGTCAGTGTTGGACTTGTCGTCATGGTGACCGCGTCACTCAGGCTGTTGTGTTGCGCCTCCAGGTGGTGGTGACCAACACCGTCCCTCACGAGGTGCAGAAGCTGCAGTGTCCAAAGATCAAGACTGTGGACGTCAGCATGATCCTGGCTGAGGCCATCCGCCGCATCCATAACGGGGAGTCCATGGCCTATCTGTTCCGCAACATCGCTGTGGATGACTGAGGCAACACACACACACACTTACATTCCTACTCACACACACACTCACACGCTCACGGATGACCAAGAATCAAGTTCACTGCGAGTGTGGAGTCCTTCCTGTTTGTTGGCTTCATTTCCTGATGTTCCACCTGAAGCAGCGCAGACTCTGCTGCGTTGTTCCTCTCGTGTTCTGATCCAAACTGTCTCACTGAACTCAGATCTGCTGAGAACATGAAGCATCATCATGTATGACGTGCGGCCTCTCGGCACGCTGCTCCATCTGACTAATAAAATTCTTCTTGGGTGAATAAAGTTCTGATATTTTCTTATTTGTTTGAACCGCCGCCTGTCAGACCGCCGTCTGTCTGCATGTTTGTGTCGACAATCGATCATACATACATACTCTGTTATGTTTCATATTCAAACTTAATGTTTAGTCTTGGTTTATAAATCATATTTAATCAAGTGGAAACATTCACCCTCGTCCTCAGAAATGATAACTGTCTCTGGAAGATCTGCTGACAGCGCTGAAAGTTTGTCTGCAGCTGAACTCGGGGCGTTTAACACTGACGGAGCGGCGAGCTGCGTTGATCTCTTACGAAAGAATGAACTCTCTTTGGAAAGTTCTCATCATTCCTGCAGCTACGGGACCTTCAGTAGCTTTCCTCTTTTGCTGTTGTTCCTGATGACAGTAGAAAAATAGATTGCGTATCCGTGACGAGTTTCTGAAAAGCAAAATATGTTTCGTTGCCGCCACCATGTTGTTTGTACAGCTCCTCCCTCCTCTGCAAAGACGTGGATCATCAGCTGACCTGAGGCGTCCACGCTCTTAATCCTGCATAACTTTAAGCCTTAATATAACCTGAACAGGTGAGTTGTATATAAATTCACCCTCAGTACAGTTGTCATGAACGGGGAAATTAGCTACAGAGACCAAAACTGTTTTTTGTACCAGGCTGTAAACATGTTTATTTCTGCTGTGAAGTTGGACATTTGAACATGGGGACTTATGGAGACTGACTCACTTCTGGAGCCAGCCTCAAGTGGACGACAAGAGGAACTGCAGCTTGTGTCACTTCCTCGCCTTGGAGGCTGTCGCTTGGTTGTTGCGTGCTCGATAAGAGCTCTCCAGCAGCAGGCGGTCATGGACAGTGATCGTTGTGATCGTTGTGATGTCACATCTGAAGGTGAATCCTCGAACAGGTAAAAGTCTGTCGTGTTTTTTAAACTTCTTGAACTTTGAATAAGAATAAACGTCTGCAAACGTTAAAAAAATGGTTCGATAACTTCCAGAAAACTCTCAGACGAGTGGCCGTGGTCTCTTCCTGTCTGTTCAGGTGATCGTTTGGTCAGCTGACTGTTTGATTCAGGTGATGGTCTGTGTGTGTCAGAGGTTTAACGCTCAGCCTAACTAACCTGTCTAACCTTCAGATAACGTTAAAAACACGTTCAGGAACCAAAGAGCTCGTAGTCTTTGTGACAAATACTCGAGTCACTGGATGAATGTAGAACAGCTGATGTCGGTACACACACACACACACACACGCGTTTGCATCTGAAGTGTGATTTCTGGAAACGTTCAGCACGACGGCGTCACACCAGTCGCAGTTTCGAGGTTGTCGAGGCCGCTTTGTTTTCTGACGCATGGAGGAGTTTGAAATGTCTGAACGAAGTCTGCATGACTGTTTATTGATTATTAATCACTCCTGCTACACCCGACATCTCACGGAAGATGAACAGACAGTTTGGGTGATGGAAATTTATATTTTCCCTTTTTTAATTCATGATTTTAGCACATAAAACACACACACACACACGCTTCATTACACTCTAATGCTCTCGCTGTGTTCTGTCCGGGACCCTGAACTTGTTCAAAACGCCTCAGAGTCGCATTCATCTGCTGAGGAGCTTTGACCAAGTCCAGAGGCCAAGACGATCTGATGATTCAAAGGTCCCAAAGTAAAGTCGGATATTAGTGAAATGAATCAACATCTGAGCAAACGAAAGCAGAACTCTGAGTTACGGGACGACACAGATCCACGCAGCTGTCAGCTGAAGCTGCTCGGCCTCCCTCTGTTTGTAAATGAACGACAGCAGAGAGGAAGAGCGTTTAAACGTGGACTGAAAGAGGAACTGCACAACGTTTACCTGGCCACTTCCTCAAATTAAAACAGGAAACTGGGTTCAGTCTAATCTGAGTGTGTGTGATATTAATGTAGCCTGTCCATCCAGAAACTGACGTCAAGTGTCATTAACGAACTGACCAGTCTGACTGAGGCGCTCCATCAGAGTTTGATTTGAATAAAACATTCAAATGTTAAATAAAGTTTAACTGACAGTAAAGATCAGTCCGTCTTCAGGCCGTCCGAGACGTGGACAGCGTGAGGTTTTAAAGTTTTAAAAGATCCAGAGACAAAATCAACATCATGTAACTTTTCTACCGTAAACTAAACAAACAGATTTTAAAGAGTCGTGCCAGAACCTGAGCTGGGCTCAGCAGCCTCTATGGACATAATGGCAGAGGAGAAGAGAGTGAAGAGGACGCTGACGGAGGAAGCTAAGAAGAGAAAAGGAGAGAGTGAGCGAGCAAGAAGCCGCCGGACAAGAGTAAATCTGGGACTGACTTTTAGTGGTTGGTGAGAGCTTGGTGAAATAAAAGGCTGAAAGACAGACGCCGAGCTGGGCTGACTGCTGTTGGACTAGTCAGTAATATTAGCTGCTGCTGTGTCTGCTGTTGGTGACCTGGTTGGTGTTGAGATTTAAACTGTGCATGCTGCAGTGTGGATCAGTGGCCAGCAGGGGGAGCCACACATACAGACTTTAGTCACTGTAATCCGGAGCAGAGAGAGAGGCATTGTGGGAGCTCATTCAGACACCAGATTGGCTCTTAAAAACAATGTGTGTGTGTGTGTGTGTGTGTGTGTGTGTGTGTGTGTGTGTGTGTGTGAGAATCAAACAGTCTATTTCTGTACGGTGGCCTGTAATGTTCAGAAACAGAAAGCCACATTTTCACAGTAAACGGACACGAATAGAAAACGAGCCTTTAAACCGTTAACGGAGTGAAGCTGTGGGTGTCAGTGTTGTTGGAGCGGTTCTGAGCGGAAACAGCTGCTGACTGGGCCGTAAATGACGACAATGAGCCGTCTCCAGAACCGCCTGAGTGAGAAACATTCAACGGTCAGAGGACACACCACTCGTGATCCATGGTTTGTTTTCTGAGGCGTGAAGGTTGCTTTCAGACTGAACTGGTTCAGTCCAAAGTTCATCATTTTAAAGTACTGTTGGTCGTTCAGTTCCAGTGATGCGTTCAGCTGGACGTGACGAAGTAAACGTAGAAATATTCATGCCACCAACTGCAGGGATGTCACCAAACTCATCCCCAGGTTTACTCTTGTCTGGCGGCTTCTTGCTCGCTCACTCTCTCCTTTTCTCTTCTTAGCTTCCTCCGTCAGCGTCCTCTTCACTCTCTTCTCCTCTGCCATTATGTCCATAGAAGCTGCTGACTGCTGGGCCTGTAAACCTCTTCTTCTTCTTCTGTGGTACGAACACTGACACTCCCCCAGTCCTCTGAGTTTACAGTCCAGCTAACAAACTGAGCTAACATTAGCTAACAGCGGCTAACAAACCGAGCTAACAAACTGAGCTAACATGAGCTAACAGCAGCTACAGCTGTCAGCAGTTTACTTCACTGTCCATCATAAACTCTGTAAATCACAGAGTTGAGGCAGTTTCACTCGTTCATGTAGCATCAGCAGGATTTATCAGCGACTTTCAGCTCTTTTCTTTTACTCTGAGTGATTCCACTTCACAAACAGACGTTTAATGTTTAACATCTTCTCACTTCTGCTGAAGGTTTAACACAAACTGGACGAACTACAGATTAGACACAGAGGTCTCATCATCTTCTGTCTTCCTCTCTCTCATCTTGACGCCTCTGACATCTTTAAAAGTTAATTAGCGATTTATAACGAGAACACGGAGCTTTGTATTCTCCTCCACGCTGCGCGCTCAATCCTGTTTTCTCTCTGACAGGTGGCATTCAGCCCGTCAGAGCGCTGCTCGCCTCAAAATCCCCCCTGACCAACAATACAGGACGAGGTGGGGGCAACACGGGGGGCAATAATACAGAGAGAGGAGAGGGGGGTAATAATACAGAGAGAGAGGAGAGGGGGGCAATAATACAGAGAGAGAGGAGAGGGGGGTAATAATACAGGGCCTTATATTCATGAGCTAATACAACCCATTCAACCCCCGAACGCCTCCCAGCCCGTCCATCAGCCTCCAACTTCTTGTTTGTGTCGCTGCTGTTGGAAAAGTCATAAAAGGCTGTGTGTGTGTGTGTGTGTGTGTGTGTGTGTGTGTGTGTGTGTGTGTGTGTGTGTGTCCTCTTAAGGTGGTATTAGAAGTTCTTGAGGAGTTTCTTGTAAGATTTAATTTTCAGTTTGAAGTTTGCTCTTTTATTCGATCCAACACTTTTATTTTGAAACATTCGTCTATTTTTTATAGAAACTTTTATTCTTTAGTTTTCGTTTATGACCTGAACAAACTTTACCTGCTGCCGAGCTGTATGTAAGGTAGTATATTGTCTTCACTCTGTCCGTACTGTTTATACTGTGTAATATAACATTAATATTTATGTCTGTACTGTTGTTTATGTGCTTCCATCTTCATATGTAAATACTTTACTGCTTTTCTAATCAAAGTCAGTTTGATAAAAACATTTTATAATATGAATCATTTCGTTTGAATCGTTCGACTTGATTCTCAAAATTTTTGTGGTGTTTTTCATTTTGTCGATAAAAACACGTCGCGTAGTTTAAAAGTTTTAAACTGTTAAATCTGTAAATTATATTTTAAAGAGCTCTCGATCTGCTCTGAAACATTTCTGACCATATTTAAAGTCAATCGTTCAAATGTTCATGTGGATAATGTATAAAATTCATCAGTTTGACATGAAGCACGTCATTGTCCGTGACTTGAAATGGCCGTCGACAGACGGTCCGCCAGCTCTCCTCCTCCTCCTCCTCCTCCTCCTCCTCCTCCTCCTCCTCCTCCCCAGGTGAACACGCCCTCCGCCGTTTTCTTTCTCCTTTCTCTTTTTTCCACTTTCAAGCGTAACGGACGCCTCGCCGGGATCGAAGCCCAAACCTCAGCTCTCTCTTTCCGATTCTCGGCCGCTCCGGTCGTTCCATTGTTCCCGCCGAGACCCTTGCGCGTCATGAATAGCCAATAAAAAGCCCATCGCTCCTGAAGAAAAGGTGCCCGGAGAGGCAGCGATGGCCTCCATACAGCTCTCAGCGTGGAAACCATCTGTTCGCTCGGCCCCCTGCCCGCCGCGTGAAAGGGATAATTGAGTGTTATAGAGAGCGGAGAATAGATCTCTCTGCTGCTGATTTGTATTCTTTAGAAAGAACCAGGGGTTTCACACCACATCTGCCCCTCAGCTCCATTCACTGTCCCATCAATTAGCACACTCAATTAAGCCCTCATAATCCTTTTATCGACACACAAGGGCTCCGTCGAACGCCACGCCCGCCATGGAGAAGTGGCAACAAATGAGACTTTAGTGACTGTTTTCTTTGGGAAGAGGAGGAAACAATGCAGTGTGAGTCCTTCAACACTTCATAAGAAGAGTTGGTGATTGAAAAGCCGAGCGCCACCGCAGCTGGCGGCGAGCCGCTGAAGGCGGCGTGAAAGAGCAGCTCCCTGCTCTATTTGTCGGCCATTGTTGGGCGGATTATGAGCTGCCTTTTCACTCGAGTGTTACAATTAATTAGAGGAGGGTTGTATAGAGAGGCAGTGAGTCGGGCACATGCAGAGGAACTGTGAAAACGGACGAAATGCCAACGCTGTCCATGAAAAGCTGCTAGTTTAATCCCCATTAGTGCCACGTGAGCCGGGCCTCATATGCATGTAAGAGGTTTGATCTGAAACACACAAATACACTATAAAACATGTCAAACATTAACCAGTAATACATTATTAACGTCTATTGGCTTCTAAGTTCTGTTTACTTCCCCACCTTTACATGTTACAGGACTTGTTGTGGATATAGCCAATAGCGAGTGTGTGTGTTCACTATGAGCTAGTGTCAGCGTCTACCTTCCAGGACCGAACACAGCCTCAGGACCGGCAGTGAGCAGTCTAACAGGGAACACGGCCGCCTACCGAGGTGGTTTTCTTGCCGGGTTTGGCTCCTGGGACCGTCAAGCTAAAAAAAAACAGTCAGTGTCCCAATTTACGTAAAACATGAACAGAATGTAACAGAAACAAAGTGTTACGCATGAAACTGAAACACGGTCGAAGGAAGTGTCCCAAAATTGTCTCTAATTGTGCTCGAGGGAGATTTGGTCACATTTCTGTCAGGCTGAATTTTAGGAATAAGTTTATAAACTTGAGTATGTTATGAAGATGAAGTGATGAAGAGGAGAAAAACAAAGACGTACTTGGTGTTCTGGTGTTCTGGGTCATGAGAGGATGAGACCATCTTTTGGTCTTCTAACACAATAGGCTCGACACACACTCTGAGCCTTGGGAAAAGACTTTAACACATCGTATTAAAGCTCTATAATTGTTTTTATGGATTGCTTCTTGTAGCCATAATTGTTCACGACTCCATAAACGAGAGCGAAACGGGCCAGATGGTTCATTAGAGCGCCGAAACCTTGTTTGAGCGTCTCGCTCGCGTCGCAACACGACGTGTAAAACAAGGAGAGAATCTGTTAAAGAGGAAAGTTTTGAAATAAAAAACACGTGCAGCTGAGAAGCTGAGAGTTTCTCAGCTGTCGTCACTGTTTCTGCACCGCGTTTCCCAGAAGCCACTTGTCAGACCAACAGGCACGGACTGCGATGTGCTCTTCAGTGATGTAGTTTGTGTTTAAAACACCTGGACAGATCACCTGAGCATCAACCTCGGGGGCTGTGAAGTGAAACCAACGCAGGAAGTGGCAAAAAAACTGCAGTTCCTCAAACGTCCACTTGAGGCTGGCTCCAGAAGTGAGTCAGACTCCATAAGTCCCCATGTTCAAATGTCCAACTTCACAGCAGAAATAAACATGTTGGTTGAACGGTTGATCGTCTATCCAACGAAGACGAACTAAAAGCTCCAAATGTTCCTTTAATGTAGAGCTGCTCAGTGATGAGTTCATTAGGACTGGAAACATTAGCACAGTTCACGGTAAAGCTGTCCCAGAGTCTGTTTTGCTCCATCTGCCAATCACAGAGGTCATACTGTGCAGAGTCTTGTTTTTGCATAATGATCATGGTGAAACAGTGATTCACATTTTCTGCCTCAAAGCTGTGAATATTAGACTTCATGTGGGAACAATATCTCATGTTTTGTTTACAGATTGTTCTGCTGCCAAAAATCAATTAATGCAGCTTTAAAGCGTTTTATTGAAACACAGCTGGTGTTAATGGAGCTCAGTCATCTTTCTCTGGAGGACTTCATCATGTGAGGCGTTCTTTGATTCATCTCTCAGCTCGTCTGCACAGTGTCTGTCTCTGGCTAAACGTTTGACTCCAAGGTGAATGTCACGAGGAGAACTCAGAGCTTTTGGACAGACTGGACTCCTCCAGTTCATAAAACTAACTAACTACTCTTAAACAGAGTACAAGTTACTTCATAGCTACAAACAGCGGTCGTCAAGATGGAGAGTTTCCTCCAAAGTGTCTCACGGCGCTGAGTGAATGTTTAGCCTGATGGCTCGCAGTGGGAATGAACCTCCTGACCAGCTCTCACCACGTTCATGTTACTGTGGGCTTCTGACCACAGCAGGCTGGATTATCTACACTTCACCGGGAGCGTTCACTCTGCAGCATGCTGTATGCTGCATGGAGCCTGGGTGTGTCGTTATTACATGCAAGTGAATGTTGTGTTTTGGCAGCGCTCAGTGTAAAAGACATTACTGGACATTTTACAGAGTCATGGGAAACCCTTTGTCTCCCTCCAGTCGTCATTTAGTTCTTTATGTGCATCTGGAAAGTCGAAGCTCCGACTCTGTTCAGCTGCAGACAGGAGGCACGTTTAATAAGAACAATCAGATTATTTATGGTTGAACGCTGCATTTCTCTTCCTAATATTTCCATAGAGTTTAGTATTGGAGAAGATATTTCAGTCGCCCCTGGTTCAGCAGGTGAAAGTCATTTTCCTCAGAGACTCAAAGTTGTGGCTGTTCGGGACTTCACGGGAGAAGTTAACTACAACTCCCAAAGTGCATTTCCGCAAAGAATATTTTGAATTTGCTACAACTTGCTACGGCAATACCATCCGAGGCTTGTGGGTAATGCAGCATTTTAAGCCGTTTAAAATTAATTTTTTAAAAATTCAAGCTGGTGGTCAGAACATAAACATCGTTAAAATTCACCGTCATGTTGCTTATCTGACTCTGCAGTAAAGACGTGCAGACTCTTTAAATTAAAACTCCTGCGTGTTAAATTAAACTTATTTAGGACTGACTTACTGTAAACTGACTCAGAAACAACATTAGGGCTACAACAAGCTGCACTTTCTCTATTGAAAAAGAAGATCGGATGTTGCGATGTTCCTCAACAAGCTCGAAAGAAGTCATCACCTTCAACGTTCCTTAAATTCAGGAAACAAATCGGGGAGAGACTCACAGAGGTCTGTTCAAGTCAAAGTTTTCAGGTGAAGCCGAGCAGAAACTGGCTCATTTCCCTCCTCTGACAGACAAACATGATGCTTCTTGACAAGTGAAATCATCCGCTAAATCTGAGACTTCCTCCCTCTGAGGAGCTCAGCTGTTAAAACTGTTGAGACAGCAGCAAAAGAAAAAAAAAACATCTCAAGACAAGTGCTGCAGACAGACCGACGAACTTTATTAGCTGTTCATCCAACAAATGTCTCCGACGTGTCATGCTTGGTATGTCTGGAGTCTTTTTTACAGCGAGGCTGCAAACATGAGTTTTTCTCACATTAATAAAATCAAACTTTAGATGCAAAGTTTTATATCTCTAAATCACAGACTGTATAAAACATGGACGTAGTCTCTGACGTGAAGTCTGTGGCTGTACATACATCTACACTGAGAGGGAGGACACATCCACAACATCCCAGGACAGACAGAACGGACATTTACGGCACCAAACAGGCCGACGTGATGTAAAAGGTTGAGCTGAACGCTGTGATAAGACAGAGCAGTGGGAGCCTGCGGTCTACAGACTCATTAAAGCTCTTTATGAGTCCAGGACAAGGTTTTTATTCTCCTGAGTCAGTCGCTGCTGCTGTGTTCCCGTGTCAAAATAAAAGCCTTTTTCTTCTTCTTACCTGCAGCTGTCGAGGTGAGGTGACTTCAAACCCCACCAGGAGAGTTTCAGAAGTTAACTTGCTCACATTTTTGGTCATTTTTCTGGTTTATGTGCTTCTAAATATGTAAATATGCTACGTAGTTAAATAGTAGTTTATTTACCATTTTCAAATACTCACCAGAGCACCGAATGTGGATTCATCCACCATCACCTGAAAATAGTCCCCAACAAATGCACTATTGCATTCATAGATAAAAACAACAACTAAAAACTTGAGAAGCGTTTTTAAAGATTTACATACTTCAGTAGAAACCAATGGGCCACAGACAGGAAGTCAGAAAGTTGTGAGTTTTGATGGACGAACACGTTGGTTTGAGTCTGCACATGGAATTTGTGCTGCTTGTTTTGGGACTCAAACCTGTGACTCGGTGTTACCAAGTAGACTAACTGTCTGCCCTCTGGGCCTTCCTGTCAACAGCTCAGACTAAAAAGGAAAAAACTTAAAAACTATCCAGAAAACTTCAGTTTCCTTTTTCAGCAGAAAAGACGAGGGTGGCTTCCAGCTCTTCGCTCTGACGTCATCATCTCCATGGCTCTCGTTTTTTAAGAGGTTGCCATGGAAACCGCCATTGTATACAACATCAGATACTCCCACATATTCTCGGTTATTAAATGCACACGTTGTAATGCAATACCGTATACAGTACCTGAAGCTCGTCCTCTTCTCCGTGAACTGGGGATCAGTGAGGCTTCACGCTCATAAACTCACCCGTCTTCACTTAGTAAACTTTACTCTGGTAAACCTCGATGCTCTTTCCTCGACCTCCCTGGTTCACCAACATAAATCGTCTCGGTCTGAAAGCCCTGAGGTGAAGGAGCTTTGGTTAAATCTCATAATGGGTCACAGATTTTGTTGAGGTTCCTCTGACAGGAGACCAAAAATACCCAAATACATAGCAGCAGAATTACTCCACAGACCGTTCTAAAATATTACATATATGTGAACTTTGCTGTGAATAATCACGACCCCAGGAGCTCCGTTTGAATGATTCTGTTGATCCCGTGATATTTCCTCGACCCCCATCCTCCACTATGACTTTTTATCACTGCACTCTTTTTCATTGGCGAAGCAAGTGTTAGGAAGACTTTAGTCAGCAATGTATACACGTTTTAAAAAGCAGCGTTCATTATTATCATTGGGACTTGTTGGTCCTGATTTGGGACTTGACTCTGGGTTTGTAGTTCTTCACGTTGACTTGTGGTTCAAACATTCATGATTCCCTCAGGTTGAATTGTAACATGGTAATACTTTTCATTTGGAGCCATCCCCAGGATAATGTTTTAAATTGTCAGTGGTCATTGTTATATTGACATTAGCATTTAGCTGAAAGCTTCTAGTGCGCCTGCAGACTCTCTTCAACTCTTGGACTCAACATGATGGAAATGACTGAATATCTAAGACATAAATGTTTACGGAGCGGGCTCAAAGGAAAGTTATGTGGCTACTTTCTGTTCATTTTGCCGTCAGGTAGCTGCAGCGATCAAACGGCTTTTAAAAGCACTGGAGCTCTGTAATTATGTTGCTGATTGTGCTGGCAGCTCTTTGAAGCCCATAGTCCGTTATGCTCCTTATTGTTGCCCCCAGGGCATCATGGGAGGACTGTAAAGTTCAGCTGCACAGTTTTATGTGTTTTTGCTCTGAACTGATGACACAGTGATTCGGGCAGGAGAGGAGACGAAGCAGACGGTATGAGTTACCACTGTGGGGTTCAATTCATATAAAGAGCTTTTACCTGAAGTTCATTATTTAATATCAAAAATGTAGAACATGAAGTCTCTTCAAAGGTCACATCTGTTTTTCTAGGTTTCATTTAGCCATCAGCTCCACCTATGATCTATGTTTTTACCCTTTTTTTGGTTGTTGGTGGTGGAGGCCAAGATGGCCAACACAGAGCCTCCACACTGAGCTTCACGACATCTCTTCAGAAAGCTATCGCTGACATCACGGATACTACGTTCATGCTTTATACAGTCTTCAATTGGACAACAGGACAATGCTGTTGTTCTCAATACAGTCTTTTGCTCCAGATCCACTGTGTTCTGGCTTCTTGTCTCTGAGAGCAAACCTTAACCCAAACCCAAAGAGACAACAAGATTCTTGATTCAAAGAAAGACTCAGATTTCATCACTGTTGAATCAGAGTCGGTGTCAGACGCATCATATACACCTCCTGCAAAGGTTCCTTGATTCAGTAACCTGGAGTAAAAGACCAAACCAAAGCAGGTGCCAAGATAGACCGATTGTATCAAGTGTGTTTTGGGACCAGGTACTTCAGTACTCTGAAGTGACCGTATTAGTACATTGCATTTGATTAACAAAGACAAATCTTGTTTGTAGGGCTCGTCCGGGATTTGAACCCAGGACACTCATACCCAAAGCGAGAATCATACCCCTAGACCAACGAGCCATTTGTTTAGACCGATGAGTCAGATACATCACTATTGAATCACAGTGAAAGCGGCCCCATCTTCCAGTTTTTAGCTATGCTAAAAAGATCTTTGACAATCATGTAAAGGTTCCCTAAAACAGTTATTTTGGTCCTTCAGGTGCAAACGTGCCATGGTGCCAAGACAGGTCCATTGTACTGAGACTGTTCTGGGGCAAAGGTACATCAGCTGTCTGAAGGGTTTGTAGCTTTTCTTGACTTACACCTTAATAACAGCCCAAAGTGATCTCAAGGGCTCGTCCGGGGTTGGAGACAGTAGAAACATCTTTGTGCATAGAAATAAAGGAATGCTCCTTATTTCTCTCAAAGTGATGAAGCTAGCCTCAGTATTGCCAAGATAGATCCATTGTGCTGAGACTGTTTTTGGGGCAAAAGTACATCTGAAGGATTTGTAGTGTTTTGGGTTGAGGGTACATCAGATTTAGAAGCTGGGTACATGAAATAAACCAGAACCCAACAGGTCGAGTGTCAGAGCTAATTAATTCATGTAGATCCTCATACTTTATGTTTGACTTACCTTTAAGAAGAGGAGATGGATGTAAAACTTTGACTTGTTTCATGATACATTTTAGTAATCTTTACAATTAAGGCATCTTATTTTCTTCAGGTTTAAGATCTGTTTGCCAACAATCAGTGTTTATCAAAGGGATTTAACATAATTAGTTAAGTACCAAAGAAAATGGGATTGACGGCCCAGTTTACTGTGCTGCTGTCTGACGAACACCTGCTCATCACGTCCACTGGATTCACCTCGCTGTTCTCTCCGAGTTCCCGCGGGTAAACTCTTTTCTAAGGAGGTCGAAGCGAGTCATCTTGCTGTCGGTTGACGTGACGTCCTCTGAGGATCTGTGACCTTTTCAGAATGCAACTTTAAGCTGCTGTAAAGACTCTAAATGTTAAAAGGTTTGAATGGAACGGGTTGATGTTTAATAAGGACGTGTTCCACCATCCTCCTACACTGTATGGTGTAAACAGTGTCTGAAGTGACAGGCCAAGATGTTAGAAGTCATGTTTTGGGAAGTCCTTCCTGTATTTTCCAGAAAGCTTTTTGGCATCCCGAGGACACGAGGCTCCTCAGGTCTGATCACCGTGTTACATTTAGTTTGTTTTTGGTGTTTTGCGAGGGGTAATGGGCTGAATTATTTCATGTCAAGTAAATAAACGCCCAAATTGTGACGAGCATCTTCAGGTCCCACCATGAGAAGTACAAAAGAAGAAAAGAAACAAACTGTGATGAGACGCAGAGGAATGGGGCGGGGGTCTTTGGATCAGCCTGATGAATAATTTAAAGTCTCTTCAGACAATAACGGCTCTATTCTCCTCTCTGGAGATGTGTGTTATGATGCCAGCCTCCCAACCCTCTGTCATTACACTGTTTGCTGTTGTCGTGGAAAAACCACCTAACTGCAATATTGTGGTTTCACTTTTTCCCTCCTCAGAATAAAAGCTGACATGATCATTGACGTGTTGACTGAGTTGCATGACACTTATTGGGCCCTTGGAACATCTTAAACTCCCATTGCATGAAGAGTTCTAAAATACATTTAAAGTCTATGAGAAAATAAGAATGATATCCTCCATTCTTGGTTACTTGCACTGTGAACACGCTGTGAATGTGCCGTGTGTCTGACAGCACTGCTTCGTCATGCAGCTGCATGAAGTTATGTGAGCCGATCGTCCTTTGCTCCGTTTGAGGAGAGTGAACATGTTAAAATGAATGAGAATGGTTTTGTTGGGATCACTCCAGCTCCTCCAGAAAACCCCCCTTCAACACAACCAGCACCACCCAAAATCTTTGGCTCTATTCCCAGGCCTTGTCCCAGCCCTGTAATACATTTCTATCATGCAGGAATGCTGCTGCTGCTGCTACAAAGTCCCCCAGCAATCTCCTCCAATGTGAGTTAGAGTTTGGCTGCGGTGCAAGACAGGGATGCCCTGTATCCCCTTTTTTTTTCTGTTTAAAGAAAAATGCGATCAAGATGTGCAGCTGTACTGTAAAACTTCACGAGTGGACAAATCAGCAAGGGGGGAAATAGCTTTTGTCATGTGAAACAGAGACGTCCTTAAACATTTCCTTTGGCGCAGAACATGATTTATGTTGTGCTTTTGTAAACCGAGAAACACTGTCTGCAAAAATGTAGTTTATGAGTTTATGAGTATCTTTGAAGATTGTGGTCATGCTATCGATTCACAGATTGTTGTTTTTCTTTCTTCACATGTTGCAGAAACCAACAAGAGTCCACTGTGCGTGTCTTATTGTTCCATTCTTGAGCGATCGAGAGCTTGTAAAATATCTGCCAGAAAAGATTATTCTCATATAGTGAGTGAATCATCGCACATAAATTTCTCTCTGGAGTATTCGTCCAAAATGGGAAAATGATACCCGCAAAATATTTTGCTTCCTAAAGTGGCCCGACGGAGGATTTTTCAGGACAAGAGACGAGCGGTCTTTGTGTTTTCTGCTTTTCTTCGCTCTGAACTTTAAAGCTCTGCAACGCCATCTGAGCTAAATGTAAATGTACACACACTGTCATGTGTAATGTTTTAGCAATTTGACTCACTGCCTAACTCAACCAGGCCAGCCAGGAAACAGCTGTGTGTGTGTGTGTGTGTGTTCCTCTAGTTTTTAGGGTGTTGGCTAAACAGCTAAAATGTCACATTAACTCAAAAAACCTGCAGTTTTCTGTGACACAACATCTATGTTATTTTTCACATCACGGCTCAGATCCACTTTTTGGAAAAAGACTCCATGTTCTAACTCAGACGATGAATGAGTGATGTGATCAGCATATTTATAAGTAATGGGCTCATAAACACATTAAATCAAACACTGTATACTTACTTTGGTTTGCACAAAACGTCTTCATCAGGGTGGGAAAGAAAATGGTGATGAAAGTCAAACTTCATGTTTCTCATCTGTCCTCTGTCCTCTGTCTGTCCAGCACTGACACAAAGTGTCTTCAGTGTGTTCAGGTGTTCTTCATGGTATTTTAGAGTTTGTCATTTCCTGATAAACCAGAAAAAGTTATTGATGATGTCATCCTGCACTCGGGGGCGTGTACTAATTTTACATCCAATGAAACGCTTTCTCTCTTCTGACGCCGCCGGAGCTCCTGCAACATCAATATTATATCACTGTATTATATTATATTCACGTTATATGATGCATTACTCTGAAATTATTTGGTAGTTTCGTATATTTTGATGCTAGAAGTTTTACTTAAGTAAGATTTTAAATTCACCACTGAACTGAGTACGCTTTCTCTCCAAAGGACCAAATGTGAACGGGTCCAGATTTGGTGAGATGTTTGGGTGCGGCACTCGGCCCAGCTTTGGGTCTGTGTAGGTCCTTGTATTTACACCGCTTGAGATCTGTACAAATGCTGCAAACGAGACAATCTGAGAAGGGAAAATCGGTCTCATGTCTGAGGCCACAGTCTGTGACGTCACAGGTAGACACGACCTAATTTCAAAGGGTCACGATCCAACCACCAGAAAATATTCTGCCCGGTGTGGATTTTTAACCCGGTAGGTGCACGAGGCGGGTCCAACTCCATGACCCAAATAAAAACGGCAGTCAAACAGGCTTCGTTCTCCTCTTGTAACTGTCTGACATTTACAAAACGGATGTCTTCCCCTCTGAGGT
Organism: Miichthys miiuy; assembly: GCA_036365135.1. NCBI lineage: Eukaryota > Metazoa > Chordata > Actinopteri > Sciaenidae > Miichthys > Miichthys miiuy. The sequence goes on along the minus strand of CM071602.1, from coordinate 3,764,560 downwards.
TTTTTTTCCTGGATGTGAACACAGTTGTCTGTTAAGTGATTGTCTGTGACACACATTGGTGTGTGTGTGTGTGTGTGTGTGTGTGTGAGAGAGAGAGAGAGAGTTGTGCAGATTTCAGAAGCCAAACATCTGGTGGTAATTAACAGGACTGCAGACAATTCCCGTTCATTCTGCTCCGAGTCTCTCTGGAAAACAGGAAAAATTGGGGTTTTCTGGTGTAAAGAGGGTGTAATGTTTCTAATAGCATCAGGAGTGATGGAGTATGGAGAGTTTGAAAGGGTTATGGAGGTTCTGAGTACGTTGTAAACTCTGAAATCCAAGTCTTAACTGGTTGTCGATCCATGGAGAATTGTTAACCAGGGCACTGGTTCCTCTTGGTTCATTAGGCTGCTCCTTGTTGTTGTGATGGCTATCGCCAGAGTCGTTCAGGTCACCTCAGGTCCGGTGTGGATGACGGTCGGTTGTTTGACGAGTTGGCGCTCCTGTGTTGAGCCAAACATTTGTTAATGTGTCGGTCTGTGCACTCACTGGCCCGGTGTGGGGAGTGCGGCCTTTGGGGTGTACCAGTTTTTATCTTAGTGTGTTGCTGGGTTTAAAGAACACAGGGCTTCTATGCTTGATGAAGATCCTCCTGATCTGCATCTGCATGGATCTACAACCAAGTTCAGTTGCCCCAGATTGAACTCTTCTCAAAGAATGATGACCTGGACGACTGAGAACCTTCCTGAAATGAAGTCTAATATAGACTGGACAAAGACGAAGACGCCTCTTTTTACTTCAACTTTATTAAATCAGGAAGTCTCATTGAGATTGAGATCTCTCTTTTCAAGACAGACAGCCACACAGCCAGCGCCAAACACAATCGACAAAGAATTAATAAAACTATAAGAATTACAAAAACATCCAATATTGAAGCTTTAATTAATGAATAAATGAACAAATCAAGAAAAGATGAAATCAACTCTTCCAGCAGTTATTCGATCGTGTAATTACAAGATGAGTTGACCTTTATAGAAGTAATAACAATCTGAATCGTGGACTCAGATGTTCTGGTCCAGAGAAGTGTGCGGTGTTTCTGGATGTGGTTGATATCTGTCTCTCTCTCTGCATGGTAGAGTCTGAACTTCATCTGTAGATGCTGCTGCCTGATGGGTCGGAGGTCACGGACACTCAGTGTTGGTTTTGGGCCTTGCCCCTCACGTGCAGAGATTTCTCTGATTCTCTGAATCTTTGAATGAGATTCTGGATTGTAGACGGTGAAATCAGTTTTTTTTAATCAGGATTATACTTGGTGTTGTGATGAGTCCGAGTGAAGCGGCATGTAAAACTGTATCATCTGCATAAAAATGTTAAAGTGATGATTCGGAGGAATAATGACCTGCGACAGCTGAGAGAAAAGTCAAATCACTCAGTCCTAAATCCGAATGATGAAGCTGATGAAATAAATTAGTACAAAGAATCAAACAAATGAGCCCTAAACAGGATCATAGAGGAATGAAGAAACAAACGCACCCAGAAAAAGCCTCTTCTGTCTGGCTGATTCACTGACGCTGTCAAAGAAAAGAGAAAGAAAAGAAGGGAAGAAAGAAACAATAAGAGAGAAAGAGAAGAAGAAAGTCCCAGAGCTCCACAGTGGATGTTTCCAGCTGGATCAAAGCATTGTGTTGCATAATTACACCACATTCCTGCATACAGTGTCTCTTAGTGAAGACAGTTTTGTTCTCGTGTCTCTGAAGAAGAAAGAAAAATGTTCTTCCACGCCGAACTCATCGCCGTCTCTAAACTGTAACTTCAGTCTGAACAACAACTGAACAAACTGCAGCTCCTGACTCAGACAGCAGTGACTGAATGGACGGCTCTATCAAGGGTTCTCTCAATAGTTCACTGGTTCTCTCAATGGTTCACTGGTTCTCTTCCTAGGTATCTTCCTGGTTCACTGGTTCTCTCACTGGTTCTCTAACTGATTCTCTCAATAGTCCACCAGTTCTCTCAATGGTTCTTTGGTTCTCTTCCTGGGTATCTTCCTGGTTCACTGGTTCTCTCACTGGTTCTCTAACTGGTTCTCTCAATGGTTCACTGGTTCCCTTCCTGGTTCACTGGTTCTCTTCCTGGGTATCTTCCTGGTTGTCTGGTTCTCTCACTGGTTCTCTCAATGGTTCTCTCAATAGTTCACTGGTTCTCTTCCTAGGTATCTTCCTGGTTCACTGGTTCTCTAACTGGTTCTCTACAAGGTCTGTGGATTATCTTGAGTAGCTGCGTCATGGTTTCACTAAGGAGACATTTCTGTTGAGTTTTTTAAATGTCACATGTCTCAGCAGTCGACATGTGGATGGATAAAAAGTGCTACAGGTGAACTTTTGATTTTGAACTTTCCTTTTAAAAGTCGAGGCTCTGCTGTGTTCAGGTTATTGGTGTGTTGTTCTGTCAGCAGCTCTCAGTTCCCACGCAGTCATTCGTCATGTGATTCCTGACGGTGGGAACGCCAACACAGAGAGAGGGCTTGTGTCTGCAGCCACAGTGCATTCTGGGAAGGATACGCATCCTCAGGGAGGACAGAGGATTGATTCTCCCCTTTTATTAAGTTAACATTTTTATCCCTGCACTCATCTTCAGCACACTGGAGGAGCTGGGAAGGTGTTTGTTTGCCGGTGGGAACCTCAAAGACAGTTTGAGTTCTGATTCAGGAAGTAAGATGAAGCCGACAGACAGACAGACGGTCGGTTGATGTCTGTCGTCCTTTCCTTTGACAGCAGAAAGTTTGAGGTTACCTGAGGTCTCAGGTCCTTTCCTGTCACTCATGTTCACGCCTGAAGCTCCTTCAGGACGTTATTGTTCATTCCATTTACGCCTGTCAGACACAGTTATAAAGATCCAGAACTGTTTCACCGTGTCAAAATTCCTGAGAATTTTTTAGCTTCAGCGCTGTCAGTTTGTTTTATCGATGTCTCTGCAATAAAAAAAAAGACTTTCACTCTGTTCTCATTCTTCCTCGGAGTCAGAGAAGATGTACAATAGTCTGATCTCTTTGCTTCCAGCACAGAAAGAGATTTAAACTGTGTTCATCCACATCAGACTGACAGATCCTGGTTTCAGCTCTTGGCGGCTATGACCAATCTGGTCTTCTTCCAGCTGTTACATTCAGTTCATTTAATTTACCGCAGCACCTCTGGGGATCGTGGGCTTGTATTTTCACTCAGATTGCGTAATGATAAGTTTCAGTTGCTGCCAAAACAAAGCAAAGAACCTGTGGTCCTCCAAGTGCACAATGTACAGATTGGGCAATTATTTTGTTCATTGTGAGACGTTTACTTTTTTTTAGATGTACAATAAGTCAGAGTCACGTCAAAGCTTTTAATACGACTTCTCTGAATGAATGCAGGCAGTGTGAGAATCTGTTAATATAGAAAAATGACACGATCCCCCAAATTGTCCAAATTGTATTTACTTTAAATTCAAGCCGCTCCGGTTTTTCACTCTCCATAAATGATAACGAATTGTCCGATAATTTTAGGACTTGCAACCTGCAACACGGAGAGTGCATGACTTCAGAGCAGTGTTAGTGTTTGTTCCACAGAAGAGGAGGTTTTCAGGCCCAGCGGTCAGCAGCTTCTATGGACATAATGGCAGAGGAGAAGAAAGCGAAGAGGACGTTAATGCCGGACAAGAGTAAATCTGGGACTGACTTTTAGTGGTTGGTGAGAGCTTGGTGAAATAAAAGGCTGAAAGACAGACGCCGAGCTGGGCTGACTGCTGTTGGACTAGTCAGTAATATTAGCTGCTGCTGTGTCTGCTGTTGGTGACCTGGTTGATGTTTGGCTGTTAGCAAAGTTGTCGACTCGCTAGTTTTTGATCAGAAGTAATGTAATCAGAACAAATACTCGAGTACAGCTGGACATAGTTACACAGTGGGATTACAATCACAACAAATACTGATTTATATGAGACTCATGTCTGTCGAGCACCGCCCACTAGAGGCTTGCAGTTTAGTTTATTACTTGGTTTTATCGTCTTTTGTGAAAGATGTGCACAACAGCTGCAGTATCATTAGTTTATAATGTTTGCAATACTGTAGGTTTGTTCACAGCATGCATGATCGTCTCACTGCACTGCTGTGAGTAAAACGATGAACTTCAGGATAACACCAACATGTGTCATTAAATGGACACTTAAAAATCAGCACATTGTTGCACAAAACAAACCTGCAGTGAGTGAAGACAGTCGGTCAGTAAAGAGGACTCATGGCGTCCTGCTGCCTGCTGAGAGAAGATGTTTCAGCTCTGAGCCTGTGACTGTTTTCTTTTGCCCAGACGAGAGACGCTGCTCATGGCCTGGAAATGGAGAGGAACTGATGATGATGGAGCTTTGCCAAGTTTTCCATTTCACATGCTGAGAAAATTCCTGAAACGACTGCATCAAACCGCGAAAGTCAACATCAGCTGATCTGAACCCGGTGGTGAGGAGAGAACAGCTATTTACATACACACTGTCTTTGTGCACCGTTTGCATTTGCACAAGAAATCAGATCTAATCTTTAATTTCTTTAATTAAAATGGGTTAAAATATGACAGCTGACCTGACTGATAAAAACCTGAATGTGCCAACTGTCCACTGCAGGCCACTGTAGCATGATTTATGGGAGCTGGTGTGCAATATGAAGAAAACAACAAACACAAACCAAAGATGTAATTTAAAAAACATGGTTAAAGATTGGACCATGAGAGGCTGGTGTTCTGTCTTCAGACCTGCAGCGAGTTTCCACTGAGGACAGAAACAAATGACTGTTGTCCTTTGACCTCATAGGTCCACTGCTGGTGATTTTCATGCTCGATTGAACGGCATTTTGTTACGTGAAAACAAAGTCAAAACATCACGAAGCCTTAGAAAATAACAGTTCACATGAAATGTCTGTCCATTCATCTGAGTGTGGGTAGTTAGCTGCAGGGTATGCCGACGCAGCAACCTGCAGCGAAGCCGAGCTCTATCACCAAGAATTCAATCATTTTTTCTGTTTAATTCCTCATTTCTACATGTTTCCTGTAAAAATGGACCAAACAGAACCTCTGAGCCAGCAGTGTCCAGTCTAACAGTGAGTACAGCAACAGAACCTCTGAACCAGCAGTGTCCAGTCTAACAGTGAACACAGCAACAGAACCTCTGAACCAGCAGTGTCCAGTCTAACAGTGAACACAGCAACAGAACCTCTGAACCAGCAGTGTCCAGTCTAACAGTGAGTACAGCAACAGAACCTCTGAACCAGCAGTGTCCAGTCTAACAGTGAACACAGCAACAGAACCTCTGAGCCAGCAGTGTCCAGTCTAACAGTGAGTACAGCAACAGAACCTCTGAACCAGCAGTGTCCAGTCTAACAGTGAACACAGCAACAGAACCTCTGAACCAGCAGTGTCCAGTCTAACAGTGAACACAGCAACAGAACCTCTGAACCAGCAGTGTCCAGTCTAACAGTGAACACAGCAACAGAACCTCTGAACCAGCAGTGTCCAGTCTAACAGTGAACACAGCAACAGAACCTCTGAACCAGCAGTGTCCAGTCTAACAGTGAGTACAGCAACAGAACCTCTGAACCAGCAGTGTCCAGTCTAACAGTGAACACAGCAACAGAACCTCTGAGCCAGCAGTGTCCAGTCTAACAGTGAGTACAGCAACAGAACCTCTGAACCAGCAGTGTCCAGTCTAACAGTGAACACAGCAACAGAACCTCTGAACCAGCAGTGTCCAGTCTAACAGTGAGTACAGCAACAGAACCTCTGAACCAGCAGTGTCCAGTCTAACAGTGAACACAGCAACAGAACCTCTGAACCAGCAGTGTCCAGTCTAACAGTGAACACAGCAACAGAACCTCTGAACCAGCAGTGTCCAGTCTAACAGTGAACACAGCAACAGAACCTCTGAACCAGCAGTGTCCAGTCTAACAGTGAACACAGCAGCCTACTGAGGTGGTTTTCTTGCCGGGTTTGGCTCCTGGCATCCCGGGCTGAGTCAGTTCAGTTCTGGTTTAGTTGATGGTTTGTCTTCAGTTCTAAAGAGCTGACATGTTTAGTGTTAAAAAATAATAATAAGACTTTTGTGTCATGCAGACACATGGCTGTGTATTTATGGAGTGGATAACGTGCTCTTTCTGCTGACATTAAGGCATCTCTTCACAGGAATCTTCACTCTGCTGTCAGAAGCAGGCTGATTAACTCACATTAACATCAGTGCATGAAGTGAGGTCTGCCGCTGTTTACAGAGCTGCTTCATTTCACAAAGCAAAGAGCAGCTTCATCTAATTACATTTCCTTCAAACAAACTCAGGACAGAAAGGCATCTGTCAGTAAACAGCAGAGATGCTTCAGTCTGCAGCTTTTACTGCCGCTGTCCTCTCATCAGGATCGACACATTTTTCAAGCCCAGTCTCAGTATGAGCTCCGACGTGTTATTTAAAGAAGAAATAACTCCATCCTTCTTTTACTAAACATCATTTATCAGCAATAAAGCACTCAAAGGTGTTACCACACAGTATTCCACTGCTCACGTTATGGTTTTATATATTTCATCCTATTTTCATACACATGCTCATATTTTTATTGTCTAGCTAAAGGAGAGGTTTATTTTGCAGTCTGTGCGGTCAAATCCTCACCTGCCATCGTGTGACGTCCCCCAACAGGTTCCTGAAGCTCAGTGTGGTGGAGACTGACTACCTCGATGTAAGCAGTCAGTCAGTCAGTCAGTCAGATGATTGCAATTTTGACAGAAGGAAAAGCGGGAAAATATTACATAGTTTTCGTACAAACATTAGCCTCAAACTTCATGAAAGTCCCGCTTCAAGATACTGCACCAATAAATCAAACCTATGACTCGTTATCCTCGTTATGGTCTGTCAGGAAAGAGTAGCTGACTTAAAATGAGCAGAAGTCTTACTTGGTGTTTCCTTTCTTACATTTATGTCTGTGTAAACCTGAGTCGGCCTACATTTGATTGACATTTTAATGTCTAATCAAATAAAAACACCTCACAAATATTTAGTTTCGTGTTTAAAAGGTCATTTCCTAAAACAGAGGAAGTAGTGCATTTGTTGGGGACTATTTTCAGTGGCGGATGAATCTACATTTGCACAGAAGAAGAAGACAGACTGACATGAAGACATGTTGACAATAAGAATAACCAGACGTATCGTGGTTCATGATCTATGTTCTGTTTTCAGCCCGCTGTGGTTTAATCAGACGAGTCATTCTGGTGAGGCAGCGGAGACGCTGGCCGCTGATTAACCTTTTGTTTCGAAACGCTCTGTGCCTCCCCACGCCGCCGACCTCGAGGTCAGAGACAGACAGAGTGGGAAGTTTTTCACAGAAGGCCGAGGAGCTGACTTCACGGGGCGGAGCTGGTTATTCATTGACGGGATGCACCGCTGTCCTCGTCATGTGGGCTCACCTTCATACTACAGCTCCAGACTTATCCAGAGACAGCTGGCTGATATCCAGGCCATTAACTAACACAACAACAGAGATGCAAAGGTCAAAGGTCACAACTCATGCTCGCCCACAGGTCCAATCCTGAAGATGTTCGAACCTTTTTTCACAGCTATAACTTCTGTATTACTTCTATACATCCATCGGTGATCTGTACCTGCTGGGCCTGTTGCCGAGCAACACGTCAACACTTCCTGAACTGTTAGCTCCTTTGTGTCGCTCTGCACGTTAGCACAGGTCAGCTGCTTCGTCTCACGTATGAACCAGTGAAATAAGAGTCTGCTGAAATGTCAGTCTGTTTCTCGTCTCGACGTTCTGATCAAATCAAACATGTTTAATAATATCGGAACGTCTGTGCGCCAAACAGGAAGCAGGAAATCTGTCTAAAAACATAAAGTTTGCAGAGAAGCTCAGTTCATCTGTGTGGATCATACTGATGTCGACCTGACAGTCAGTCTGTGGTCATGTGACGTCCTTTATCTCGTGTTGTTACGTCATGAATCGTTTAGGTGTCATATTTCTTAAAGGGACAGCGCAGGGAGCTTTAGTTTACTTCAGACTGATGATATGTTTGTTTTGGAACGTTCTGTCAACGCTACAGAAACACTAGCTAACCGTTAGGTATGATAAGGTTGTCTGAATGTTAGTTATTGGTTTGATAATGGTTGTGTATTGATTACTGACGGTGGCTGATCAGGTTTATTATCAGCTGATCGTGTTCAGTTTCTAAAGTACTTGTAGAAAAATGTTCAAGAACATTAATGTAACGTTAACAGTAGAACAGCTGTAACATGGAGTGACACGTGTAGTTTAAAGTCTCATGTGCTCCATATCAGCACCCATTGAACGGCTCTTGTCCACTCAGATTACCTGGCTGGAGCTAACTGCTGTATAGTCTGCCATTTCCTGCTGAAATAATGGACAAGACGGCCGAAGTCAGACCCGAGGTGTAGGAAGCTGATCCTCTGATATCAGCAGCTGTTTCCATCTGTGACTCACATTATGATGAACACCAGATAAACCAGCTGAAAGTTCCCACGTGAAAAACACAAAACTTTGTGATTCACCGTTATCAGAGCTGCGTGGTGTAACCAGTGCTGTGCGATGGGATAGAAGGAGTGTTGAAGTGAGAGATAACTGAGCCTGAGTCAGTCATTTCAGGGAAATTCCTGCTTAAAGAAACCCTGCTGCGTATCGTAATACCACCTGAGAGCGGTTTAACACGCTGACACAAAGCTGGCCTGAAGGCTGCTAGCTGGAACTCTCAGCTCCGCAGACTGTCTAAAACTGGACGTAGTCTCCGTGACGTCTCCGCAGACTGTCTAAAACTGGACGTAGTCTCCGTGACGACCCCGCAGACTGTCTAAAACCTGGACGTAGTCTCTGTGACGTCCCGCAGACTGTCTAAAACCTGGACGTAGTCTCTGTGACGTCAGACTGTCTAAAACCTGGACGTAGTCTCTGAGACGTCCCCACAGACTGTCTAAAACCTGGACGTAGTCTCCGTGACGTCAGACTGTCTAAAACCTGGACGTAGTCTCTGTGACGTCCCCGCAGACTGTCTAAAACCTGGACGTAGTCTCCGTGACGTCAGACTGTCTAAAACCTGGACGTAGTCTCTGTGACGTCCCCGCAGACTGTCTAAAACTTGGACGTAGTCTCCGTGACATCAGACTGTCTAAAACCTGGACGTAGTCTCCGTGACATCAGACTGTCTAAAACCTGGACGTAGTCTCCGTGACATCAGACTGTCTAAAACCTGGACGTAGTCTCGGTTGGATCTCCTCGCTGAAATAAATTCCTTCCAGGTGAATTTCGCTCTCGTAAAGTTTTGCCTTTCTTCTCTTTTATTGCATTTTTCTGTCCCACAATGCTTTGAGAGGCGGCTCACGTGCGTGCCATAGAAATCCAGGACGAGTGTCTTCATGTGACACATGGACGTTCTCAGCCTGTCTGTCTGATACAGAGACAGACAGGAAACACGAGGCCGCTGAGCTCTTCATACATTTATTTGATTTATGGTGAATCACAGGAAGCATCATCTCAATGTTCAGCAGCGTTTGTTGGACCTCAGACCTGGTCCACATCAGGTCCTGTCTGATTATCAGCAGCAGAGGGGGGTTGGGGCTGGTGGCTGGTGGTTGGGGTGAGGAGGGTGGAGGGTGGATGGGGGAGTGTTTTGTCTCCCTTTCAGTGATAGCGGTCCAATAATGTATTCATGGGGCTTCTCGAGGGAAAAGAGCCCAGCTGCTCCAATGTGAGAATAAAGAGGAGGCCACCTTTGTTCTGTCGCTCAGGCTCCATTTCATGAAGAAACATCAACCACCTCCACGCCTCCCCCTCCTCCCATCAGACCCTCCCCCTCCCGCCTCCACCTCCACCTCCTCCGCCTCCTTTCATTCCTCCACTCTCCACGTTTGGCTCATTTGGACGTTTTGCATCGTCTTCTGTTGTAATCTGTGTTTTATATCAGACGGTGAGTTTAAATGTGTTCGTACTTTGTGTATTTCATATTCACACACGTGATGACCTCTGCTGGGTTCACGGTGTGTTCAGTACATCAAATATGATTAAACGTGTGATGAAATATTTAAAAATGCTGCTCAGCCACAGGAGAGTGAGGTCTAACGTGAGCGAAACGTTCGAGTCTGAATATAAACAACAAATGTGAAAAAAATGAAAGTGACGTTAAAGACTGTGGTGGTGATGATGATGATGATGGTGGTGGTGATGGTCATGTGACATCATCAGGTGGTCTTTGACAGTAACTGCAGGAATCTGTGAATGACTTGTTACACTGAGGGCTTTTATTTTGAAAGGGGCACAGAGACGCCGTGTTCACAAACTGAATCATTGAACTAGAAAATAAACCGACTGAACCTTTTTAATGTTGCGTTTGAATTACCTGTTTGGACTCCGGTTCTGGCATGACACCAGAAGAACAGACTACAGAGCAGTCAGACTGCAGGAGAAGACCGACTTAAAGCAGGTATAACAGACAACAAAATGCTGCTTCACGGAGGATTTCCTCTGAGCTTTTGGTAGTTTTGTGTTTCGTCGTCAGGACGGAGGATGAGTGGACGCTGCTGGATGCAGACTGCTCCTTCAAGCTGACATCAAAAATATACGACACGTTCTTCGTGTCGTACACTCGGGTCACAGATGGTACATAAATTCTTATTTACTGTTGGTGAAGTTGTTACGGAGGCCCTGAAGGGCCAAAAACAGACGACCTAAAAAATGGTTTTAATTTCTAAAAAACAATGTTGAAATGTTTAAAGACGGTTTAAAATTTAAAACAGATTTTCAGGAGTTAAAAAGTTTGTTTTTGTTTTCAGTCAGCATCATAGAAAGATTCAGATCAACTTTATCGATCCTGAGTTAGTTAGTTAGTTTAACACCGGCGTTAAGATCAACCTGAGATCTGTAAATTCAACCTGTGCTAAAATATTCGACATTTGCAGAGAAGAAACTTTTCCATGGAAATGACGTGAAACAAACAAACAGATTAACTGAGCCTGGGCTGAGCAGGACTTTCCTCGTTAAGCTGATCTCATGTCAGTTTTAGCCTGCATGTGTGAAGGCACTTCTGCACCTCCATGTGAACCGACTGTAAACAAACCGCTGCTCATTAATATGCACGTGGGCGTGGCTCTCACACAGACCACGCCCCGTGCTAGTTGATATTACCCAGCCTCCTCCGGGGCTCGATCAAAGTGCAGTCCGCGTCCAGCTGCAGTCGGTCGGCCGGTGAGAGCGCTCCGTCTGTCGGGAGTCGTTGAAGCAAAGCCCGGATCTCAGCAGACAAAGGTCCCCGTGCAGGGCGCAGGCAGCTCGGCTCTCTTTGTCGGGACTTTGTGGAAAGAGACGCTGCAGCCGTGCATGTCCCATCCGGAGGCGTTCAAACCCGGAGCGGAGGGTCGCACCGACTACCACTGAGCCCCGAGAGCCGCCAGGCAGCAGCAGCAGCACCGCCGCCGGCATGACCCTCCTCCCCGCTGCCGCCTTCAGCCTGCAGCTCCTGCTGCTCTCTGCCCGCATCCAGGTACTGATAATGAGCCTGAAGCTGGACGAAGTGTTTCTGTTTGTTTAATCTTCACAGAGAAGTCCTGAGAGTCAGCTGAACACTTTAAAGTTTGAATTTTCTGATGATTGAAAGTTCTCTAAAAGTTCCTTCACAGGTCAGAAGATGAGCTGAGCTCAGTTTAAACCTTCATCATGAACCCTAAGCACTGTTTGAGGTGGACTGTGCTGAGTACTGACTTTAAAGGGTTAAACATCCTTTAAAGTGACTTCAGACCTCAGGACGTTTAAAGGAGCCGCTCCATGCTTCCACCTCTGCTGACCAATCGTCTTTAAGAAGCCAGCACGGTGGACAATTAATGAATTAGCCAATAAGATCGACTAACGGCGCTTCGTCCAAACTTTGAGTCATACTTTGTTTTTATTTATATTTATCTGGAGCCGCCTCAAACGATCACATGACGTCTGAGAAAATGTCCCCTGATGATGTCATAGTGATGTCATCTGGGTTGCCTCAGCTCAGGTTTTAGTGCTGCGTCGCGGTTTGATAATGAAGATGCTGTCGAGTTGCATTATGGGAGATGAAGTCCACCCTTTTCCTTCACCTGCCTGTCCTCCCTCTCTGCAGGTCTCTTCGTCTTCGGGACACTTTGAGCTTCAGATTTTGTCGATGCAGAACGTTAACGGGCAGCTGCAGACCGGCGCCTGCTGCGACGGATCCCGGGACGCGACGGATCGGCAGTGCACGGCGGACGAATGCGACACCTACTTCCGCGTGTGCCTGAAGGAGTACCAGCTGAAGGTGTCGTCGGCCGGGCCCTGCAGCTTCGGCACCGCCTCCACGCCCGTGCTCGGTGGGAATAACTTTTCTTTACGCGGCGCCAAGAGCGACAGAGCCAGGATCACGCTGCCGTTCAGCTTCGCGTGGCCGGTGAGTTTCTGAAGGTGTCGGACCAAAGATCCGAGTCAGGACTGAATCTGTTCTTTGGTTCTGATTCTCAGACAGATGTGTGTTTCATTCAGGCTCCACACTCTCGTCCAAATATGGTCACTTCTGGCTCCACAAAAAAAACAAAATGGCGAAGCTTCAGAGCGGTTTGGTGACATCACGGTCACCTGGTCTGCTGATTGGTTTGTTCTTTGTGGGCGAAACGCCGTGCTGATCCAAACAGGATGTTTTCTTGGGGTGTGTTGGCGGTGAGAGGGCCTCCCTCCGGGGCGGACGGGGGTTACCTGTGAGGACGGACACAGGTTTCCTGTCTGTTTGCTGACACTCTCACCGCCTCAGTCTTTACAGTCTTTAAACTCAGTTTGCTTTCATAATTCTTCCTTTAAAAGTCGTTTTTATGAGTTTGATTATGAGATGCAGAGTCATAAATCTGCCTCATAAGTAATTCTCAGACTTCTTCCTCCGCTCCGCTGGGAGCGAGCGGCAGGTTTGAAGCTGCTCGCTTTCTCGTTGGGTCGATCTGGTTTTGGGTCCAGATCTTTGTGGCGCTCTGCGGACACGCTGAGGTTTCATGCGCTCATCAGTGGCTGCTGTGGTTTCCTGCCTGGAGCTACAAATGAGGACAAAGCGCTCCTGCGGGACACCGGCGGGCTGAGAGCGCTGAGCGTTCTTCTTCTTCTTTCTTTCTTTCCCTGCGTCGTCTGACCTTCGAGCGTGGCGGGGGATAAAGGCCTGTTGTTGCCGGCCGTGCTCGGTCGGCTGCGGGACATTCCTGCTGTTGACCCGGTAACCGGCGTGTTAAATGAAGCCGTCGAGGTTCCTCTTGTTGTTGTTTTGCCCTTTTTTTTGTCTCCTCAGTCTGAGCTGGCAGGTTCGACCCAAACAGCCTCTCTGTGTGCGTCAGTCGTCTTTATCGGAGCTGCGATGGAAAGTTGTGTCAAACCTGCAGCAGTTTGAACGTTTCACGTCGCTCCCCCTCCACTGTCTGGTGTCTTTATTGAGTTTTTCAGCCTTTGTTTTGGCGTCTCACCCTCTGATGCTTTGGTTCATATTAGCAGGGAACCACGGGAACAATGGGCAGGGCCCTGCAGCTGGGGCTTATGGGACAATGCTGAGGGCGGAGGGTCGGGATTTGGGGGGTGGATTGTGGTTGACCGTGGGTGAAGCGGTGGTGGAGGTGATTTAGCAACTCAGCAGCATCAACTGTGTGTCTGTGTGGAGCCACAACCCCAACCTCGCTGTACCTAACATAATCTGGATTATATAATAAATCACTGATAATCGATCATCAGAAATGTCTTCAAACTTCTCCTCACGTTTTTTTTTTGTAGCTGCGTCTGTCCGCAGAGCAGCGGGTTACAAAACGATGGTGGAGGTGGAGAGGTTTAAACCAGACGGTGGTTTAACCTCGTCTCTTCACCGCTGACGTAGAAAGGCATTCAGACCTGACGTAGACTAAAACATGAGCCGTGTGTCCCCGTGTCAGGAGCTCAGTGCGGCGCTGATCTGAAGAATAGTTGAATCTTTGTACTGAACAGATCCGAGTTCAGCCTTTATTCAGAAATGATGACATGAATCCATCCTGACATCACAAAGACTTTCTACATAATTAAATAATAAAACCTGAAATATCACAAAGATATTTTAACTCCATCAAGCTACATTAGAAGTTTTCTGTTTCTGCTCGTTGTTTTAAAAATGCAAAGTTCGTCCTGTCGGTGGCGCTAGAGGAAAAGTCAGCAGGTCGCCACGGTGACGAGGATTCATCCTCTGAATATTGAGTTTATTTTCTCATGTAACAAACGAGCGAGACAAAGAAACAGGAAGTGTGTTTCTTTACTTCAGTCCACGTCGAGACCTCCGCAGAAAATAAAAAATACAAACTAAAATCCAGAAAACTGCCGAGGTTTGTGTTGGAACAAATGATGTCGTCTTAACCAGACCACCCCGAAAACACACACACACACACACACACACACACACACACACACACACACACAGTTACAGACAAACACAAACCAGTCATCCATGCAGGATTGAGCTGGACGGATGACTGGTTGGTTGCCCAACAGTCAGTGTCAGTTTGTCGGGTAAACTGGAAAACAAACCATCTGGCAACACTAAAACAACATAATAACAACGTTAGTCTGTAATAATAATTAATACTTAAGATAATTAATATTTGTTATTTCAAGTTTTTCTGCTTTTGTATTCAACTTTTCCACTTGGTGATGTTTTCTGATGGCGTTACATAAAAACGGTTAATCCAGTTCATCCTCTGGGGACAAGCATTAAAACATTACCTTAATGCCATAATGGAAAATATGGTGGCCCTTTTTTTAGCCTCTGATGATTCAACGTCCGATGTTTCCGGGCTGAGACTTCCTCTGCAGCCCGGCGACAAAGCTCTCTCAAACGTGATTGGTCGATACTGCTTGTTGTGATTACATTGAGTCACTTTATATTTTGAGTAATTAACTCTGCAGTAGAGAAATTCTCTGTACTTTTGTTTTGATACTTTACAGTTTGAATCTGACGTGTCCGTTAACGTGTCCGTGAACGTGTCCGTCCTCGATTATACAAAATCAGCCTCAAAGTGGAAAACCGTCAGTGTTGAGCATCAAACAGTTTATTATTTTTATTATAACACACAAAACGTCCAAAATTAACAAGCAAAGATCAAAACTTGGACTCGGTCTGTCTGGTTTCTCTTCAGGCCTGTTTGACTTCATCAGAAAGTCTGTCGCGTTTTTCCAACCGATAAAGTCGACCAAACATGGACGTCTGAAACATCCAGTCACATCACGCTGTGTGATTATGTAATCATGTAAACTGTCATTTATGTCTACAAGTCCAAAACTCTGATGAGTCAGCGATTTGTGATGGTTCATTTTAAGTTTTAACAAGAAGTCAGCAGCATCACTGTTTGTGCATCTGTAACCACACCCATCTGTGATGTCACAGTGTCCTGGAGTACACATGTACATCACCACAGCGAGGTGAGATTCATGTTGTCAGTCAGGCCGGGCGAGGCGTCACATGAGCCTCCAGATGCAGAAAACAGGAAGTTTTTCTGCTTTGGGCTGCAGCCTGAGTGAGTTTGAAGCTCTCCACCTCCCTCCCTCCTTCCCTCCCTCCCCTTCCCTCCCTCCTTCCCTCCCTCCTTCCCTCCGTCCTCCCTGCCTGGACCTGCCTCCACATGTCACTCTGGCTCTGCATGCTCACAAACTATTTTCCCACACTGAGGCTGCAGCCAGAGAAAGCAGTTCCACCTCCTCAATCAAACAATCAAAGGGACGGGGAGTGATGGGAAATCACCAACGGCCTGCAGACGAATGCTGGTCGATGTTTTGACATGAAGCAAGTGGAACCTGTTGGCAGGTAACCAGCTGTCAGGTTCTCATTCCTGCTCTGCTCTCAGAATCTAATTAGCTGCCAAATTGTTTTGAGGTGCCACCCACTGTGTTTGGTGGGCAACACGTTTATTTTTCCTCCAGGGTCAGGAGGCATCAGCCCGACGCCCAGATCGCGTTTCAGCCAGAGAGCTAACGCAAGTCACAGCCGCACGCTAGCTCGGTTCTGCGTTAGTAACAGTAATGTGGCGATCGGGTAAACAGCTCTGTGGTACACTGGAGACATGACGGGCTCCATGTGGAGCCGCTGACGAGCAACCAGAAGGCTTCTTAAAGGATCTGTACGCCTGAAGATTGATTATGATTCTACTTTTAGATTCTCAGCTTAACGTGCACAAATCAAGTCAAACCCAGCTGTGATTGAAGTCACATGACATCCTGTCATCGCATTTGTCGTTAGAGCAACATCTCCTATAAATCAGTGTTTGCTGTGATGTTGTTGTCTCCCCACCATGGTAACCATGACTACAGCTGTACTCGAGTATTTGTTCTGATTACATTACTTATGATCAACAGCCAAACATCAACCAGGTCACCAACAGCAGACACAGCAGCAGCTAATATTACTGACTAGTCCAACAGCAGTCAGCCCAGCTCGGCGTCTGTCTTTCAGCCTTTTATTTCACCAAGCTCTCACCAACCACTAAAAGTCAGTCCCAGGTTTACTCTTCTTCTTCTGAGCTAACATGAGCTAACAGCAGCTACAGTTGGCAGCACTGGTTTATCAGGAAATGACAAACTCTAAAATACCATGAAGAACACCTGAAAATACTGAAAACATGAGTGTGTGTCAGCGTTGGACAGACTGATGTTTGACTCAACATAAAGGTGACGTGACGTCGAACAGTTTTGGATTTCGTCATGTTTTGTGCTGCGCGTCGTCATTTCCTCGTCTCTGCATGGATCCATCGTACATTTCCATCTCGACAGGAAACGTGTGTGCTGTTTGTTATGGCTCATTATGGTCCAATAATCCTGTCAGCAGCTCGGAGCGCTCAATAACCTGACATCACAGGCCGAGCTAACCACTAATCTGTAAACTGTACGGAGTGACTGTGGTTTCCTGCACAGCTGAGTGTCGGTAGGAGAGAGTTTATCTAGCTGGCTGTGGATCTACGCCAACATCAGCAGCGTTTCATACATGTGGACTGATGGGAGACCACCTAAGCTGAAGTTCAGGCACGTTTAGCTCGAAGTTTTATAGATTTATTTAATATTTTAAGAGTCTGACATGACAAAAAAACAAACAGGAAGCCGTCAGGTGACGTCTCCGCATTGTTCCCACAGTGCTTTGGGTGATGGTCGACTGATGTTCCTGTGGTGAAAACACCTTTAAACTTTTAACGATGATTTAGTCCTCTGAACAGAACTTCAGCTCTGATCCGGATCATGGTGGACGACGTCTGCACAGAGCGGGTCAGTTAAAGACGAACAGCAGCGATAAAACTAATGAAACCTCTAATTATAATAAGATCTAACTAATAATCATAAATAATAATAATGATCGTCTTCAGTTTGATTTTGTGTTTGGGAGTCTTGTTGATGTCGAGTCTGACTGGAGGGAAAAAGTGACTCCAGAGAGACTCAAACCACAGAAAGACACACACACACACACACACACACACACACACACACACACACACACACACACACTCTGGCTCTGGTCCGTCTGTCATTCGATAGCGGTGAGAGCGACAGTGGCCTTAAGACAGACAAAGAGTTTCAAAGTGGAGCTGAAATAATGGGACTCAAACACACATACACACAGACACAGACACACACACACACACACACACACACACTCATTGTAAACGTTCATGTAACGTTCCTTAATGTTCCTTAAAACTTCAGTTTGGACATAAAATAATAAATCAGTCTTTGCTGAGTTCAGTGCCGATATCCAGCTTGTGTTTCGTGACATTGATTGGTTGGTTGATTGATTGATTGATTGATTGATTGATTGGTTCTTTGTCTGTCTGCAGAGGTCGTACACGTTGATCGTGGAAGCCTTGGACTTCAACAACGACTCCTCCTCCAGCAGTGAGTATGATCATCATATTCGTCACTGTTCATCACTCCTCTCTGCTGCTCTGTTTGTTTCCCTCCTCCTGAAATGACCTTTGACCTCGCCCAGCTCCGGTTCTGGCACAACACTGGCTCCACTCCCTGTCAGCGGGATGTTGACATTTGTATCACGTCACATCTATCTATCAGATATCTTCCGCCTCTTCAGTGTGGACGGTCCGATAAAGACCGAGATGCCTCTGGAGTTCCCGCTCTCGTTTACTGCGGTGATAAAATAACGCGCCCCGCCTCTTACAGCAGCCTGAGGGGGTGTTTACATGTCCTGGATGGGTCCCATTCAGAAAACTGGTTGTAAAGAGTGTGTGAAGAGAGGGAAGTGTCTGTTTATCAGCGAGGCGGTCGGAGCGAGAGTGTTGGCTCGGTGCTGTATTTGGCGTCCCGCAGGGGAACCATTATAGGCCCGGTGTGAAGTCGGCTGACCGCGGTGCAGGTGGTGGAGGGACAGGACGGAGGGGGGAGGGATGGGTGGAGGGTCTGGTTCATTCGGGTTTTTAGTCCAAATATGGAACCAGAAAGTTACGATGCCGAAGTCGTGTGTGAGATTTGGAGGGTTTGTTCAGAAACTGAAACAGAACTAGTACTGACCTCTCGGTTTAGCATCAACAAGCTAAGTGTCCCGCGGCACGTGGTCTGTAAAGAAGAAGTTTATTTGCATGCACCCCAACAATCCGCCGCACACACTTATTTATGAGTTATTGGTGAAAACCTCAGTTTGTGTTTGCCTGGTTACTGAAAGCAGTGCACGCCACAGAACACAAAGACATCAGAGGTCAGCGAGGTCGGAGCATCACTGAAGCCGTAAACAGGAACACGTTCAGGTTTTCTGAGCTCCGGCTGCAGCTCTCGTTCAGGTGTTGGCTCGACAGCTCAGCCGGTATTCATCGATAAAGTGCCAGGTTTGAATATTTGCTCAAATATCCTGGATGGAAAAGGGATCCAGCCTTTTGTGAGGTTAACTATTTTTCAAATCTGCCGACTGCGTGCCATTTTCAGCACCTTTTTTTATTCTCCATCGTGATGTGAAGTGTCACAGTTTGCTTCCAGGACGGTGGCGTTAACCTGCTCTGAGGTTTGCTGCTCCGTTGGTCCAGCTGCTGTTCGGTTTAAACAAACGGCATCACCTCAGCCCGACCACGCTTTCCACCCTGCCGGTGAAATACCACAGAGCAGCTCAGCTTTTTTTTAAAGTGTCTGGAATATTCCAGCAGCCAGCTTCTCTCTGCAGCTACGACTGCCCGCTGGTCCACAGCTTCGCCATCGCCGCTCATAAAGCTCGTTGATGCAGAGTCATTCACACCACCCTGCGCTGGTTCTTCACTAAACCCGTTCATCACTTCACCTCAGTGTTTCCTCTCTGACTGATCTGAACTGTTGTGTTTCACAGGCGTCGGCGGGGCGGTGATCGAGAAAGCCGTCCACTCGGGGATGATCAACCCGAGCCGGCAGTGGCAGAGCCTGAAGCACAACGGCCACGTGGCTCAGTTCCACTTCCAGGTCCGCCTCGGCTGCGACGAGCACTACTACGGCTTCGGCTGCAACAAGTTCTGCCGCCCGCGAGACGACTTCTTCGGCCACTACGAGTGCGACCACAACGGCAACAAGACGTGCCTGGACGGCTGGTCCGGGTCAGACTGCAACACCGGTGAGTTCTCTGAACGTTACAAAATAAACTTCCTGTGAGCTCTTTTATTTTGAAATGTTTTACTGCTGCTGCGTTCAGTCAGTCATCGTTTCTTCGTCTCTCTGCAGCGATCTGCAGACAAGGCTGCAGCACAGAACACGGATCCTGTAAAGTTCCTGGAGAGTGCAAGTGAGAACCCACAAACACACACACACACACACACACACACACACACACACACACACACACACACACACACACACAAGTGTGTTTGACAGTGTCTCAAAAATATTTCAGGTTTATATTTTTATTGTTTACATTTTTGACTTTATTCATCGATGAAAACTTTTCATTTTATTTAATGGATTGATTTTGAGTTTTCTTTATTAAACACGTTTGTATATGATGTATACATACAATATAACTGTCTTCTTGTCTGTGTGTGTGTGTGTGTGTGTCAGTGTGTCTGTACGGCTGGCAGGGCGAGTACTGTGATCAGTGTATCCCTCATCCCGGCTGTGTTCACGGCAGCTGTGTGGAGCCTTGGCAGTGTCTCTGTGACACCAACTATGGAGGCCAGCTGTGTGACAAAGGTACAGACCGTTGACAGCGCTACAACAACCGTCCTCCTGTGCACTCGCGTGACCGACTGTCTTTTTCCTGCAGATCTGAACACGTGTGCGACGCTGCAGCCGTGTTTGAACGCAGGAACCTGCAGCAACACGGGACCGGACAAATACCACTGCTCCTGTCCTGACGGCTTCTCCGGGGTCAACTGTCAGAGAGGTGAGACCAGCCGGGCCCACGGTCCAATAAGACCTGTGACCAGAGTGTTGTTACTATATTCATCACAGCGGGTCACACTGCTGTTAGGATGGTAGTCCAGATATCTACATCAGGAACTGTCCTGATCCCCAGAGGATGAATAACAGAGTAAAACATCTCCCTCTGTGTTTGTTTCTGTCTCAGCGGACCACGCCTGTCTGTCCAACCCATGTTTGAATGGAGGAAGCTGTGCTGAAACCAGTCAGGGGTTCGAGTGTCGCTGTGGGCCCGGTTGGACCGGACCCTCCTGCTCCATCAGTAAGACCTTCACCTTTTACCTTTGAACCTCCTGTGAAGCTCCGTGAACTGATGGACTTTTCTTTTGCTGTCTGTCTCAGATGTGGACGAGTGTCTGGTGAAGCCCTGCAGTCACGGAGGAACCTGTCAGGACCTGGTGAACGGTTTCAAGTGTACTTGTCCTCCTCAGTGGACCGGAAAGACCTGCCTCATCGGTCAGTGCCTCCTTTAACTCGTGTGCTTGAGCTTTGAGAAGCTGTTCAGGAAACTTTTTTATTGAAGTTATGATTCATCTCTTCCTTCGTGGAGATTTCTCGTCAGTTTTAATGTGAAAATAAATCAGCTTCATCAGCTGAAGGAGCGTTTTGAGCCTGGCAGGTCGGAGCGCCGTCCTCCTCCGCCTCCTCCTCCCTCCCCCTGAGGTTCCTAATCTCCAGGATGATTCCTGGAGGGAATGGTTTGTGGTTTGGAGGCTCGGTGCCCCGGATCACCTCACCGCAGCGCTAATCCACCGCCAACCACCAGCCACATGCGCCTCCTCAACCTTTGTCAGCGGCTAGTTGTTTGTCTGCCAGCCCTTGTTTAGGAGCCCGTTTTCCACTCATCCACTGCGTTCAGTCGTTACTTCTGCTGAGGCCAAATTAACCCGTTAGCACTGTTTACGCTTCATCATTCAATGACTCAGGAGTGAGACATCTGTACGCTATCGATCGGTTCGATGATGAACGCTAACGAAGATATAATGTTTGCCTTACGCCGCTTTCTCTCTGATCTGTTTTATTGTTTCGGTTCAGACGCCAATGAGTGTGACGACGACCCCTGCGTCAACGCCAACTCCTGCCGAAATCTGATTGGAGGATACTTCTGCGAGTGCCTCCCGGGTTGGACGGGTCAGAACTGTGACACCAGTGAGTAAGACGCTGCAACGACGCCTGGATAATTTCCCAACGAGCATGAACTCAGATTAGTCTCCATGAAACAGGAAGTAGAGTCAGTTTACTCAGAGTAGGGAGGGACTTGTCGTGGATATTAATTGGTGTTTACAGTAGCCAATAGCAAGTGTGCGTTACGCCCCCAAAACAGAACCTCTGAACCAGCAGTGTCCAGTCTAACAGTGAACACAGCAACAGAACCTCTGAACCAGCAGTGTCCAGTCTAACAGTGAACACAGCAACAGAACCTCTGAACCAGCAGTGTCCAGTCTAACAGTGAATACAGCAACAGAACCTCTGAACCAGCAGTGTCCAGTCTAACAGTGAACACAGCAACAGAACCTCTGAACCAGCAGTGTCCAGTCTAACAGTGAATACAGCAGCCTACCGAGGTGGTTTTCTTGCCGGGTTTGGCTCCTGGCATCCCGGGCTGAGTCAGTTCAGTTAGCTACACGGCTGACCGAGCTAACCACAGTTAGCGCTTCACTACTTATCAATGTTTCCATCATAAAGTCTGTAAATCACCTCGGTACTGTAACATTATTCCCTGTTGGTCTCAGAGGCTGTGCTCCAACCCGGTCCGGTCCGGCTGCTGAGCCCGGTTCTGTTCATTCAGTTAGCAGCAGTTAATTAGCGGTTATCCACTTTAGCCATCCGTCCATCAGGAAACCTGTTTGACTTCCTGCCTCTTACAAAAGTTTATTAAATCTGAACTTCGTTTCAGCTGACCTGTAAGTCTTTGACGTGTGTGTGTGTGTGTGTGTGTGTGTGTGTGTGTGTGTGTGTTTCTAAAATCTTGTTGTGAATTGTTTCTGCAGATGTCGACGACTGTCGCGGTCAGTGTCAGAACGGAGCTACATGCGAGGTGAGTTTCAGCTGACTTACACACTTCAAGTTTGTTTTCACACACACACACACACACACTTTTTTTCTCCAGAGCTATAAATGGCAATGCTGAGCCATGCATGTAGGGCGTGTGTGTGTGTGTGTGTGTGTGTGTGTGTGTCTATGACAACAGCAGATCATATTTCTCTAAACTTTCTTGTTCCCTAACAGAAGATAAACAGTCTGTCCTCGTTCTGTTCAGACGCTGATTGCTCGTTTTTCGTCTTCTCACAATGCTTCATTGTTTACTGATACGAGCCAGATTACGTTACATAATGTGTCAGCGCTCAGCGTACACCGCTCGTCTTGATTCACAGTATTTACGGTTCAGCGTCATCACGAAACCTTGAGCACGATCTAAAGGAAAGAGACTGTCAGAGGGAAAAGCAGCAAATACATTGTGTATAAAACCTGACCCAGTTTGAATAAAGTTCACACGGAGTGTGTGTGTCATCGTCTCTCTCATTCAGGACCTGGTGAACGGCTATAAGTGTGTGTGTGCTCCGGGTTTCAGCGGCGAACGCTGTGAGAATGACGTGGACGAGTGCTTCAGCGGGCCGTGCCTCAACGGCGGCCGCTGCCACGACGAGGTCAACGGCTTCCACTGCCTGTGTCCGCCCGGGTTCTCTGGAAGTCGCTGTCAGGTGAGCTGTCGCTAGGCGACGCTTTCGTAACGCCGTAAACAGAAACAGGAAGTGTGTCTCTCTCAGAGGTCTGTTGTTGGTGTGGGTGGTTACCATGGTGACGTGTATTGTACAGCCGCCATAGAAACGGTGAGATGCCGAGTATCACTTTCTGCCGTTGGAGCTGAATTGTTCTCTCCGTCCACAGTTGGATATCGATTACTGCCTCCACGGCCCGTGTCAGAACGGCGGCCAGTGTTTCAACCTGGCGGCCGACTACGTCTGTAAATGTCCCGAAGACTACGAGGGCAAGAACTGCTCGCGCCTGAAGGACCACTGCCGGACCACGCCGTGCAAAGGTTCACATCCCGTCCACGTCGTTCATGTCGTGTCCTGTTTGGATGTTCGGTCCCTCCTGACCTCGCTTTGTTCTCCTCCTCTCCTCTCCAGTGATTGACAGCTGCACCGTAGCGATGGCATCCAATAGCACGCCGGGCGGGGTGCGTTTGATTTCATCCAACGTGTGCGGCCCTCACGGGCGGTGTCGGAGTCACGCCGGCGGACAGTTCAGCTGCGAGTGCGAGGAGGGATTCACCGGGACGTACTGCCACGAGAGTGAGCGCAGATTCAGATTTTTCATCCAGAGCTTCTTAAAAAAAAAAAAAGATCGATTCATAAAAATCTGATTTGATACTTTCAGATATAAACGACTGTGAGAGCGCCCCCTGTCTGAACGGAGGAACCTGCATCGATAAAGTCAGTCAGTACGAGTGCATCTGTGCTGACGGCTGGGACGGACCGACCTGTCAGAACAGTGAGTCTTCCTTCTACCTCCTTCGTCTTTGGCTGTTGCCGTGGAGACGGCGGGCACGTCGGACATGTTTGACGTTTTTTGTCTTTGTCGCGCAGACGTCGACGACTGCAGCTCGGCTCCGTGTCAGAACAGAGGCGTCTGTCGAGACCTGGTCAACGACTTCTACTGCGAGTGCAACAACGGCTGGAAGGGGAAGACCTGCCACTCGAGTAAGCGTCTTTGAACGCATCACGTCCTCGTTGCCTCGTTCCGGATGTTCACAGATGTTCTGTCGTGCTCACTGTCGTCTCTTTTCATTCCCAGGAGAGAGTCAGTGTGACGAGGCGACCTGCAACAATGGAGGAACCTGCTACGACGAAGGCGACGCCTTCAAGTGTCTGTGCGCGGCCGGCTGGGACGGCGCGTCGTGTAACATCGGTCAGTACGTCCACGTGTTCGTTCGTTAGCTTAAAAAGTGTCTCTGTGTCAGTTCGGCGGCTAACGGTCGCGTTTGTGTCTGCAGCGAAGAACAGCAGCTGTCTGCCGAGTCCCTGCGAGAACGGAGGAACCTGCGTGGTCGACGGAGACGCCTTCAGCTGCGTCTGTAAGGACGGCTGGGAGGGCGCCACCTGCAGCCACAGTGAGTCACTGCACAGGCGTACAGTCACATTACTGAAGCTCCTTGAGCATTAGCTGCAGATGAAGTTAGTACTCTCCTATGTAGTACGCTGTGTACTTCCCGGAGTAGTGAACTTAGCAGAAATGATGATCGCAGCCGTGCAGAGCTTTAACGCCAACACTTGACTGCCAAAATATAAAAACACAGATACACTCAGACAAAATCAGGCGGTGTGTTGGAGTGTGTCTGTTTGTGCTGAACGTAACTGCCGTGACGCAGTCAGGAAATAACTTGTGCTGCACTGAGGGCTCTGCGTGGCTTTATTGTTGAGGTCTGAGAGGTTGGGGAGGCGTGGTGTGTGTGATCTGTCAGTATGTTCTTATTTGAGGCGGTTAACATGTTGAAGAAGCTTGAACGTCGTGATTGGCATGACTGGACAGCTTTCTTTGTTCGATTTGAGTCGCTGACTTCACGCCGTGCAGATGTTGATACAATGACAATGCTGCTAAAGGAGATTCAGTCTAACACAACATTTCTTTTCTTTTCTAGACGCCAACGACTGCAGTCCTCATCCCTGGTGAGTCTCTCACACACACACACACACAGAAGCTAACACAGCAGGTCAAGGTGATTGAACTCTCCTCTGGCGTCCTCCTCGTCACCTTTCCATTCATCAAATCTAATCTGGAACGAAACAACTCCGCCGCTCGCTCGGCTCTCCAAACCACAGAGTCACAAACTGATCAGAAAACAGAAAAATCTGTTTGTCTGTCATGAAGAGGCTCAGTCAGATCTTTGGTTTCTGAATTCAGATTTTTTCTGTCCTGCAGTTATAACAGCGGGACTTGTGTGGATGGAGACAACTGGTATCGATGTGAATGTGCTCCGGGGTTCGCCGGTCCGGACTGCAGGATCAGTGAGTGTTGACCTCTCTTCTTCGCTCGTCTTAAAGCTGAAGCTTGTGTTAACTCGGGTCACCGCCTACAGATCCAGGACAAGAACAGAGAGTCTGATTTCATGTTTGTGGAGCTGAATGTGCAAAATCACGACCCACGTTTAAGTTAAATATTTCAGTCATCAGATGTTCTCTTGCTGCTCTGACCTCATTTAAATCTTCAGTTTTTCAAGGACGAAATGATCAAAGGAACAAAAACACTCATTCAGGGCTGCAGCCATCATTTTCATTATCGATTCATCGACGTCAGGAAACGTGTCGATCAGCGTCTCCAAAACGAGACGTCCTCAAACGTGTCAGCTGTCATGGAGGAAACGTAGACTCCAAACAATGAATCCATCATCAAATACTAAATCATTTGAACTAACTCAATAACTTTAGAGTTCAGAATTACACAACAGCGGTCGATTGACATTCAAAGTTCAGGTTTGTGCTGCATGTCCTGCTGATGTTATGAAATATAATTCATTCACTTCTTCCTCTCTCAGACATCAACGAGTGTCAGTCGTCGCCCTGCACCTTCGGCTCCACCTGTGTGGATGAAATCAACGGTTATCGCTGCGTCTGTCCACCAGGAAGAGCCGCCCGCTGCCAAGACGGTAAATGCTGTTTGATAATCTTCACCCGGTGCTCGGAGCTCACAGTCCGGGCAGCCCGGCTAACAGACTGAGCTAACATGAGCTAGCAGCTCCGTAAAATTTGATCCAGTTTCACCAAAATCAGTGAAATAGTTGGTGACGTGTGACTTAGTGCCGTGCTGTGAGTCGCTGATTTCCCGTCTGTCTGTTCTGCAGCGTCGGGGAGGCCCTGCGTGGTCGGAGGACTCGTGGCTCTGGACGGAAGCAGATGGGACGAAGACTGCAACGAGTGTCGCTGCCACAACGGGAGAATCAGCTGCACGAAGGTAGAAAATAAGAAAACATTCAGATTTTTATTAGACGTCAGTGTCTTCTCAAACTTTACTGAACATGTCGCGTGAAGAGGGCGGTCTCGTTGGTTTAATATACTCGTTACATTACAGGTGAGAAATCAGAGCGCCCCCTGGTGGAGACGGTGCTGCTGTCAACCATTCTATGTTTAAAGCTGATTGTGTTTCGTGTGTGCAATCTTATTTTATTAATCTTATTAGTTGAAGCCACCTAAAAAATATTCAGAATGTTTTCAGTGCTACCAACAGGAATCTGAAGCAGTTCTATCGGCCTCAGCAGAAGCAGCAGACTCCTTTGACAAAAACCGTCATTTAAACTCTGAACACGCGAGATGCTGATCCACCGCTGCAAGTTAGACCAATAACAGACAGACTGACAGACGGAGGCAGCAGCTCTCGTGTTCTGTCAGGAATGTTTTTGCCAAAGGAGTCTGCAAAGACCGAGAAACGCTTCAGTTTCCCGTCGTCAGCAAGATAACGCGACAAAATATTTTAGCTCAGTTCACACTTAGACGCTGCAGTTCGGGTATCGATCCAGGTGCAAACACTGAACTAAAGAAGTGTATTAAGTCAGTTCAGGTATTTGTTCTTGACCATGTTGCTTCACAGTAAAGTGAAATTTAAACCTCTGCCGCCGCCTCGCGTCTCCGACAGCTTTGGTGTGGACCCAAACCGTGCAGACTTCTCGGTAAGACTCGTGGCTCCGAGTGTCCGGCCGGTCAGACCTGCATCGCCATCCGGGACGAGAGCTGCTTCGTCAAGCCCTGCTCCAGCCAGGGCGAGTGCTGGAGCCCCGCCCACCGGGCCCCGCCCACCGCCAGGTGTCACACGGAGAGCGGCTGCACCAACGTCACCTTCACCTTCAACAAGGACGTCATGATGAAGGTCAGTTTGGTTCCTATGTTAATTAATGACACCTTCAGGCTGATGTAGTTGCTGATGTAGTTCCTCTGGTGTGGCGTTGCAGGGCGTGACGGTGGAGCAGGTGTGTCGTCAGCTCCGGACCCTCTATGTCGTCAAGAATCTGTCCTCCGACTCCTCCGTCTCCATGACCTGTGAGCCGTCCATCAGCACCAGCAACGAGATCCACGTAGCCATTGTGAGTCACGTCTGCTCTGACAGATGATTCCTTCTCAGTAAAATAACAGAGCGACTTCAGACTTAAAGTTTGAGCTGGTAAACTGTTTCAAGCCGCTGTCAAATGAAATGAAATGCATCGTCTGTGCCAGATGATTTTTCTGGGAATGGAAAAGCTTTCATGACCCATTGTGCATCAATCAGTAATTAGAGGGAACTTTATTTAGACTGAGATGTCAGAGACCGACCATAATGGAGTTTCTCTGTTCAATGTCTCAGTCGACAGACGACCAGAGGAGAGGCATTACCTTCGTCAAGGAAATCACAGACAGGATCATGGACCTGGTCAGCAAGAGGAGCGCCAACAGCAGCATCATCAGTGCCATCGCAGAGGTTCGCATCCAGAGACGACAGAGCCACGACTCCAACGGTGAGTTTGAACATTTAACAGAGCTCCATGTTTGAACGTCACGCCACTGCTTAGATTTAGCTTATAACGACTACCAAGACTATTTATTTAGAATTTAACCATTAAAACCTGGACGTAGTCTCTGAGACGTCCCCGCAGACTGTCTAAAACCTGGACGTAGTCTCCGTGACGTCCCCGCAGACTGTTTAAAACCTGGACGTAGTCTCCGTGACGTCCCAGAGACTGTCTAAAACCTGGACGTAGTCTCCGTGACGTCCCCGCAGACTGTCTAAAACCTGGACGTAGTCTCTGAGACGTCCCCGCAGACTGTCTAAAACCTGGACGTAGTCTCCGTGACGTCCCCGCAGACTGTCTAAAACCTGGACGTAGTCTCCGTGACGTCCCCGCAGACTGTCTAAAACCTGGACGTAGTCTCCGTGACGTCCCCGCAGACTGTCTAAAACCTGGACGTAGTCTCCGTGACGTCCCCGCAGACTGTCTAAAACCTGGACGTAGTCTCCGTGACGTCCCCGCAGACTGTCTAAAACCTGGACGTAGTCTCCGTCTATATTTGCTGCTCGTAGTTTTGGTTTTTGAGTTGTTAAATGAATTTGTCTCTCCGTCCCGCAGACCACCTCGTACCCTTGCTGGTTTCCGTGGTGATTGTCGTCTGGGTGTTGGCGGTCGCCTCGATGCTGCTGTGGTGCGTGAGGCGGCGGAGGAAGCAGAGCGCTCACACGGGGGTCAACACGCAACCGCTGTCATCTTTGGCGCCCGCAGCCGAGGACAACAACGCCCTCCACAACAGCATCAGCGCCGCCCGCGAGCAGCTCAACCACATCAAGAACCCCATCGAGAAAAACCCCCCAAACCACCAACACCATCACCTCCTCCTCCATCACCACCACCTCTGCGAGGACAAGAACTCCGTCAACGCCAAGATTAGGAAGTCCGACACTGGGAGCCAATCAGACGAGGACGAGATGGACAAGAGGCTGCAGAAGGCGAGGTTTCCCGGGCACCGCCGGCGTACTCGCTAGTAGACTGGAAGGAACGAGCCCCCCACCACATGACGGGCAAACACCCGCACTGGACTAACAAACAGGACAACAGGCAGCTGCAGTCGCAGAGCGCCAACAGGATGGAGTACATCGTATAACCAACCAAGGTGACTCGACAGTCCAGAGACCTTTGTGAGCTCGGAGGGGAGCGTTTCGGGTTTTTTTGTCCGTTGTGAATTTCCAGATGGATTTTTGTGTTTTAACTTATGTTTTGACCGAAGCTGATCTGAACGGTCCACTGTGATTGGCTGGATCTCCGATTTCGTGGACGCTTTCTTTATGCGGATGTGCGAGGATTCCTGAAAGCCGCGTCGCAGCACAGCAGCTGACAAATCCGGATTAAAAAAAAACATATTTATTTAGTTTCTTTTTTCGGGGTTTGAGTCGACATGAAGAATCGTCCATGTAGAATGTTTCTGTATAGGTGTGTAAATATTTTTGAATTAATCATTGTGTATATTTGATTTATTAACTTAATCGTCTTAAAGAGCCTTAAGATATTCTTTTTTTAAATTTTATTTATGAGGATTGTTTTGAGTCGAAGATTCGACGACTTCTTGATGGAAATATTTTTTTTATATAAATATATTTTTCGTCAATGCCAAAAGTGTTCTTGAGAGAATAGTTTATTTTTAGCCTTTTGGATTTGGGCATTTTCGTGCCTCAACTAAATGTTTTGTACATTGTTGTTGTGTTGGTGTGTTCGGACAGGGCGGGTGACTGCTGGCTGGTTGGAGACAGGTTTTGCTGCTGCAGGGTCTTTTTATACAAACCAACATGGTGGCAGACATTTTGCTTTTGCTACTGAAAAAAAAAAAATTCTTCAAGGGACGTAACTTTTGTTTTGTTTTGTTTGTAGTAATTTGTGTATTTTGTACAGTGTAAAAAAGAGAACAGGTTTGTGTGTTTGTCACAGTCTGAATGATTAAAGGTTCAGGTGGAGTTTTCATTGATCTGAAGGTGTCGAGTTCATTTCCTTCATAAAACATGAGACACTGTTACAAAAACTAAACTACTCCACAGGGAACCTTCAAGGAAGTACTCGAAGAGAGACTTCAACAAGAACACTGTAGAGCTGTCATGTGACATGTTGCCCGTTGTTTGATTGGAGGATAAATAAGGCTGTGAAACGTCAGCCCTTTTTGGTTTATGACAGGAATAAAAAAATAAAAATGTTTTCTCGTACGTTTCACTTTAATGTTTTTTGGACCTTGAGAAATAAAAGTATGTTTGTTACTGGCAGCAATGTTTCCTTGTTTTGTATTTCCTGACTATGATGTATTAGAGGGATGAAAAACATCTTTGTAATGAACCAAAAGTTTTGAAAAAAGAGAAAAGAAAATCAGAAGTTTGAGGGGAAAAGTCAGGATTTTGAGGCCTGTCTGGGATCCAGTGCCAGGTTGATGATTCAGTTTGTTTTTTAAATCAGCAAAGAAGAAATGTAAAAGAAACAAGATGCAGGTTTCTTGTTTGTGCTGGGGCCGTTTCACATGACGTCTTTAACTATTAACAGCTGTTAATAGTTAAAGACCAGAATGAAGCTTTGCTGTTCAGTCAATGTGCTGTCTGCAGGCAGCGGTTTGTACTCAGAAGTTTGTTTGTTAGAGGAAGACGCTGAGCTTTTGTAGTTCAACACGACCAACAGAGTGATGAGTCTTTTGTAGTGAAACAAGATATTTTCAGGTGTCAGAACCTCGTTAGTTTCAATCAATATTCAACAACTTTGCTAACAGCCAAACATCAACCAGGTCACCAACAGCAGACACAGCAGCAGCTAATATTACTGACTAGTCCAACAGCAGTCAGCCCAGCTCGGCGTCTGTCTTTCAGCCTTTTATTTCACCAAGCTCTCACCAACCACTAAAAGTCAGTCCCAGATTTACTCAGCTAACAAACTGAGCTAACATTAGCTAACAGCAGCTAACAAACTGAGCTAACATGAGCTAACAGCAGCTAACAAACTGAGCTAACATGAGCTAACAGCAGCTACAGCTGTCAGCAGTTTACTTCACTGTCCATCATAAACTCTGTAAATCACAGAGAGTTGAGGCGGAGCAGCCGGAGGACATCAGAGGGAAAACCAGAAAACATTTTCTCCATAAAATATGATCCAGTTTCACCAGAATCAGTGAAATAGTTGGTGGTGTGTGACTTAGTGCCGTAAAGCGTTACGTACTTCTCCCGACCCGGAGCCCAAAGTTACATAGTGTGAGAACAGACGTACGAATGACAGAGACACCGTTCACCTGATCACAGGTCAGTGTGGATCAATTTAAAACTTTTCTAAACTCACTTTTTATTTCACAACTTGAATCCGTTTTTCTCCTGCTGTTCTTCCGCCGGCCCGTCACTTCTATAATTCAATTCTGCCTCATCAAATACACAAAAACACAGTACTTTACTGTAGTACTGCAATAATACACGCTCATGTCTGGACAGTGTCAGCTGGTGACAATCCTGAGCTTATTGTGTGAAGGAGTCACTCATGTCCCTCCAGACATTTGAAGAGAAAAGAGTCTTATCCACTTTTGATTCATGCATGTTTGGTTGATGTGGGCCAAATGCTTCGGTTTGTTGCTCTTCTGACCCAGACATCTCGCCTAATAAGGGCGTTTATCGGAGGCAGCGAACAGAGGTCACATTGTCTCCATTTTCCAGCCTTCCTCCAGTCTTCATCTCTATCACACGCTGTCCTCTGCAGACATGTGAGAGCGTTTATAAAAGACCCGCACACAGCTGGACCGAGCGTCCCTCACAGATAAACAACACGGGACGTTTTGGATAAATGCATTTCCTGCAGGAATATCTGCCTCGATACCCAAACGTTCATCATAACAAACAGAAGAGAGCGCAGCCGCAGCCCTGCTGCTCCAGTGTGGTCGATTCAGAGGGAAACGTTGTGTTTATGTGCATTTTTCTGAAGTTAGGCTGGGGAGGGAATCCACATCAGAGGCTGATAAGCTGAAGAAAGTCGCCCGATGAAAGAAGCGTCTGATGGGACGGATGGAGCATGTGGGCGATCATTTGGACCGTTTTGTTGCCGCTGTGTGTTTTCATGCTCTGAGTTACTACAAGATGCGAACCCCCCCCACGACCATCCTCACCCTCTTACTCTACCATTATGGTCTCGCCTCGGTCCAGACCACAACTTCCACTCTCAGACTGACACTGTCTGTTTCTACGTTTCTTTGATTAAAAAGAAAATACTTTTGTTTTTACTTTGTTGACATGTTTTAACTTCTATTCACTATTTTGCATGGTGGCAGGTTTAGCAGGACGTTGCAGACGTCCTCCTGGGGCATCCTGAGGCGTTCCCAGGCCAGATGGGCTCAATATTCCCTCCAGCGAGGATTGGACGTGCCCAGAACACTTCCAAAAGAAAGGCGCCCAGGATCCAGATCAGACGCCCACCTGAGCAAAGGAGTAGTGGTTTTCAGTGGGTGATATTCGTGGATCATATTCATGGATCTCAAGGTGCAGCCAGGGTGAGGAGAGTGTCCGGTTTGGGAACCTCAGAATTGCATCTCTGCTTTTTGCAGATGACATGATTGGTTGGTTGGCTTTATCAGACGGTGACCTTCAGCACGCACTGGGCTGGGATGAGAGTCAGCACCTCCAAGTCTGAGGCCAGCGACCTCTGCCAGAAAATGGTGGAGAGCATCTGAAAATCTTTAACATGTAAAACATTATTTGTAGTTAACGAGCTGAAAAGTGCAACAACACGAGTTTGATACTAAACCTGGCACAAAACACCAACTATCAGTAGCTCTTGGCACTCAAAAACCATAATGGTTAAACCGAGCTGCCTTTACTGTGGTGCCTTTACCACACACACAACACTCAGCTCCTCCTCGTGCTTTTGTTCAGCTCCACAGTCACTAAACACAACCCAGTGTCCCTTCATTTCATCAAATTTCATTTGGTGTTTTTAATGGTCCAAGTCATGAAATCTGAACCTCTGCTCTCTCACTGCTTCAAAGCTGGCGGCAAAGCAGAGCTAACGTGATCGTTAGGATCACCAACGCCTGGCCGCCTGCAGAACGCTCCACTAATCCATCCCCAGAAACCCGACTCGCCGTTATGTCGAACATAGGAGGAGCTGGCAGACGTTTATTTCAACTGAGACATTAAAGTTTGGAAGTCAGACGGAGAGCTGAGTCGACGCTACGAGCGACTTTGGAGCAAGGCACCAACACGGCCAAAGGGGTTGGGGGTTCAATGCCCACTGTGACCAACTATAATAATGTGAACAGATGTGGAGGTTTCTACCCCGAGAGAATCGATTCAAAGTTCAACTCCAGTCTGGTTGTTATGGCTTTTGTAATTTAAGAACTCAGTGTTTTCACAAATTGCTCTGTAAGGGGTGTGGTTGAAGTGTGTGTGTGTGTGTGTGTGTGTGTGTGTGTGTGTGTGTGTGTGTGTGTGTGTGCGCAGTATGACTCAGCTGTGCAGAAACAGTGGTGGGAACTGCAGGAGTCTGGAGACAGCGAGGAGAAAGGCACTGACGTCAACTCCCTCAGGCTGAACACAGAGGAGTAAAATGAAACAACAGCGATTCATCCCGACAGGATCCCATCATGATTCCTGACATGTTTTATTGTCGCGCTCTTGTTCTCTCAGCTCGGTTTCTTGTCCGCTGTGTTTTCTAAAAAAGAAGTCCAACATCTTGACTCAATTTCTCACAATCAAATCTGCAAACAGAGAAAAAAAACAGTCTGCACAAAGAAGCTCGTTCTCTGAGAAAAACCTCCCACAGCGGCACAACTCCTCCTAAACACTGATTTCTTCGACATGCAGAGGTTTGGTTGATGTTTCTTCTTGTGGAGAAACTGGTCAGACTGAGACGTCCCAGCATGTCAGACTGGGAACCGAATCTCAACCATTTTTTGGTACTTAGTGAAGAAGCAACATTAAAGAAACATTAAAGCAACATGTGATAATCTACCGTCTGTTACCTCCTGTTGATCCACACTGACCTGTGATCAGGTGAACGGTGTCTGTCATTCGTACGTCTGTTCTCACACTGTGTAACTACGTCCAGATTTTAGACAGTCTGCGGGGACGTCACAGAGACTACGTCCAGGTTTTAGACAGTCTGCGGGGACGTCACGGAGACTACGTCCAGGTTTTAGACAGTCTGCGGGGACGTCACGGAGACTACGTCCAGGTTTTAGACAGTCTGCGGGGACGTCACGGAGACTACGTCCAGGTTTTAGACAGTCTGCGGGGACGCCACGGAGACTACGTCCAGGTCTTAGACAGTCTGCGGGGCGCCACGGAGACTACGCCCAGGTTTTAGACAGTCTGCGGGACGCCACGGAGACTACGTCCAGGTTTTAGACAGTCTGCGGGACGCCACGGAGACTACGCCCAGGTTTTAGACAGTCTGCGGGACGCCACGGAGACTACGCCCAGGTTTTAGACAGTCTGCGGGGCGCCACGGAGACTACGCCCAGGTTTTAGACAGTCTGCGGGGCCACGGAGACTACGCCCAGGTTTTAGACAGTCTGCGGGGCGCCTCGGAGACTACGCCCAGGTTTTAGACAGTCTGCGGGGCGTCACAGAGACTACGTCCAGGTTTTAGACAGTCTGCGGGGCGCCACGGAGACTACGTCCAGGTTTTAGACAGTCTGCGGGACGTCACAGAGACTACGTCCAGATTTTAGACAGTCTGCGGGACGCCTCGGAGACTACGCCCAGGTTTTAGACAGTCTGCGGGCGTCACAGAGACTACGCCCAGGTTTTAGACAGTCTGCGGGGCGCCACAGAGACTACGTCCAGGTTTTAGACAGTCTGCGGGGCGTCACAGAGACTACGTCCAGGTTTTAGACAGTCTGCGGGGACGTCTCAGAGACTACGTCCAGGTTTTAGACAGTCTGCGGGACGTCACAGAGACTACGTCCAGGTTTTAGACAGTCTGCGGGGACGTCACAGAGACTACGTCCAGGTTTTAGACAGTCTGCGGGGACGTCTCAGAGACTACGTCCAGGTTTTAGACAGTCTGTGGGGACGTCTCGGAGACTACGTCCAGGTTTTAGACAGTCTGTGGGAGGTATAAATCTCAACATTTACTTGTGCATGAATAAACAAATTTAGTGTCTCGCCCAAAAATCTCTGACGTCCACTTGCAAACTATTTTTGTCCAGTAAATGTCTTCTGACAGTCAGCTGCTTCTGAGCGTGAGTGATGACTGAACGCAGGTGGATGCCCGGGTGGAGGCGGCACTTATAAAATGTGTTTTTTGAGGCGGATGGAGAGTGTGAAAATTCTTGTTAACTGTTGAAGCTTCATCCAGCTGTTCTCTCTCTCTCTGGGTCTTTTCAGGACCATTGAGTGAGTCTGACCTTTGGTTCTTCTGGCTCGTGTAGATCATTTTCAGGTCCAAAACTTCTGGTAAGACTCCACGAAGAGTTAAATCATCAGTAAGTTGTTTTATATCATGGCTGTAACGAGCGCTGTGGCCTCTAGGGGACACTAGAGGAGCTTCAGTCTTGTTAGATTTATTTGCTTTTTAATCTTTAGTGTCCAGCCCTGTTTCCACTGTTTCTCTTGATTTCTTCAGTACAAAGAGTTTCTCCTTTGAGGATCATTAAAATTCCCAATAATCGAAACTCAAGTGTCAGTTGAGGCAGACGGTTTCATTCCAACTGACCTGAAGCCAGATCATCTCGTCCAAACTCTGAGTCTGAGCCCACAGCAGAACAGAGACTGTCGTACATACCATAGATTCCCATCCCAGAGTGTGTGTACGAGAGTGTGTGTTGTGATAGTCTGGCGAGTGTAATGAGTACCACATGCTGCTGTGTGTCGACCTGAGTGTTTGTTTCCAGCCTGACTCATGAGATAATGGCTGAATTTTGATGCTTGCGCATCTCCAAAGCCACATGATGAAGAACAACACAATTCAAACTCCGGCAGCTGAGATGACTCAGTGGATTCGGTGGCATTTCTAAAAATCAACGAGGTCTCGCTGTGAACGGGCTCGGCCCGGTTTGGGTGGTCCGTTGTTTCTAGCAAAGATCCACTGCTCAGAGTTCAGCCTGGTTCACTGTTCCCCAACGGATCAGTAGGTAGCGTTGACAGGAAAAGTACTGCTTAGGATGCAGTTTCTCTGCTCTGGTTTTTGGGTAAACATCTGTGGTGCTGCTCACCAGCCTCAGGGATCCTCAACCTGGACGGAAGCCATGTGGGGGAGCGGACTGCGGGCCGCCAAGCCGTGGTATGCACAACGTACCAACATCCTCCGAACAGAAATGTAAATGAGTTTGACAACAACTGTATTCACGGCGTTTTGGCGGAACGAACTGGGGTTTTATGAATTAGTTGTGGTTTAAGAAAGGGAAGTGAAATGGTTACGGAAAAGTCAGGATCAAAGTCAGAGAATGGAAATTAGCATTACAAGCTCAACACGAGGGCAGGCAGCTAGCAGGGTGGTCCGGCAGTTTGAGAGACTTCATCGTGACCAAAAAGTCAGCGGGTCAGTCTGTAAACCTGTCCCTCATCTGCTCGTCAACACAGCAACAAAACGCTTCAGACATATTAAAGTTTGTCACCAGAAGGACACAAGGTAACACCTGGACGTACCTGCAGGATTTATGACATCACAACTAGACCAGAGCCAATCAGGGCTCAGTGTGGAAGTGACATGTGTAAACTGGAAAGTTGAAGCTTCCAGGACACAAACACTGAAGACATGACTGGAGACATCTTGTGTCCGGCTGTTTGGAAATATTTAAATATTCATAGTTTCTTTTTTTAAGAAGCTCATTGAACATTTTTGTGGAAAAATCTGAAACAAATACTGAAGCAGATAATTTTTACATATTTTGAGATTTATAGGGCTCTATTTACAGAATGTAATTTTCATAACTCACTTTTCTTGCATGTTTTGCTTTAACTACACCACTACGACTAAATCCTGCCGGGGTTCATCCGACTTTAACAGAAAACATTGAAACACCGCTTTCTTTTGCCAACATTTTGGAAATCACGATTGTCAGATACGAGAATACCTCGATCTTGATCTCTGCGCGTCCAGCAGCCACAAAGAGGTCCAGGACATGTTTAGCCTAGCTTAGCACAAAGACTGGAAGTGGGAGGAAACTGCTAGCCTAGTGTGATAACTTATTAAGTAGCAAGTGAAGTCACCAATCCAATGAAAAGTTAGATGCTGCATGAATCGTATTTTATTCTCAGTCTGAAGCCATGACATGAGCTGCTCAGCAGACAACAGGAAACATGTCAGACACTTTTTCTTTTGTCTTTTCATGAAGCTAGGCTAACAGTTTCCCCCCGCTTCCAGTCTTTGTGCTAAGCTAGGCTAAGCATGTTGTGGACACACCGAGAAAGTTGGACTGGAGCTTCTATAAAATGGAAAGTTGAACTGTGTAAAGTGTTTCTACATTAACGAAACATCTTTTATCAAACTGTGTCTAAATCCAGCTCGATTACTCACTAATCTAAAATGTGCGTGTAAACTTAATAACTTCACGTACACGCAGCATTTTACTCCACCAATAATCAGAACAAAAGCCTCCATCAGAAACACAGATCGTCTAACCACAGCCAGTGTTCAAAGGGAAAACCAGAGAGAAGACCTAAGATCATTTAAAGCTGGTCTTAAATGGCTCCATAATAACTGCTCATTATTCAGCTGCTGACAAAAACAAACGCACCCTCTTTCCTCCCCTTTAAGAGACCAAACCAGACCAGCTGATCAATATCAAATTAAAGAGCATTAAACGAGCTGCGATGTTTGCGTCGGGACTAATTACTGCTGCTGATTTGATCAGGAACGTTTGGGATCCATCGATCTGCCTCAAAATAATCTGAATAATTTATCATTTAGTTTCAGTGATGGACAACATAAAGATATTCATGTTCAACAGAACGCACTCAGAGTCGACTGTTATTTTCATTATCGATTAAGCTTCTGATTATTTTCTTGATCAATCAAATTTTGGCCAATAAAATGTCAAAAAAAACAAAACAGCAAAAAAGTTCCCAAAGTGACGTCGTTAAAAAGGTTTTAGACAGTCTGCGGGGACGTCACGGAGACTACGTCCAGGTTTTAGACAGTCTGCGGGGACGTCACGGAGACTACGTCCAGGTTTTAGACAGTCTGCGGGGACGTCACGGAGACTACGTCCAGGTTTTAGACAGTCTGCGGGACGGCACGGAGACTACGTCCAGGTTTTAGACAGTCTGCGGGGACGTCACGGAGACTACGTCCAGGTTTTAGACAGTCTGC